>JARHVA010008185.1:62500-85000 GCA_037957365.1 Torreya grandis | reverse complement strand
ATAAGTTTATTCCTTACCATTTCATAAGATATTTTAATTAAGTGAAGAAGTACAAATGAAGATCTACTTATTAACCATTCTACTTGAGGAATAAAGATTTAGAGTTCAATACTTTCTTTTGGAGCTTTGATCTTGTCTTTTGGATGATTAGGTAGGTCATGTAGCCTAGATATTGTTTATCTTGGTTGTCCATACAAGCCAAACAATATCTTGAAAAGCACCATTGTCTAAGGGAGAGGTTGAAACTTGACAGGTTCATCTTCAAAAGTAAGTATTCCTAAATTTTATTTTCCTTTGTAAGAGTACATAGATACTGTAGTATGTATTATTTATTCTCTTCCATGTATTAGTATTTTTAATACATTGACGTAAGTATATGTCTCCTATACATGTTTAGTTTAGTTTTTATTTACCTATTTTTTTATAACCCCCACTTTATGCCACAAGCTTTGGTGAGCACTAGATTAGTTTAATTTTCTTGATATTAGATTAGTTTACTTTCTTTTTTATTATCATAAGTTAATATAGAAACCATATGAATCATTTAGGGCTGTTGTACAATTATGTTAGACTATAGGCTTTAGAATCCTACCTAGCAAGATGTGTTGTGATAGATTATATAAGTAATCCCCTAATCAAGTCTATCAAATCCTCATATTGGTAATTCTCTTTCTTAACACGTGTGTGTCCTAATCATAAGTGTAGGTGTGATTTATCTTAGCTAATTTAGGATTGATTTATGCACACCATACAATTATAATTGCATACATTCTAGTGAACCCGACATGAATCAAACCCTTATAGGGTTTATTTCACTTATTTTTATTCATTTTATCATCTTTTCTATCATATATTTTAACTTACTGGCTCAATTATATCAACCTATGTATTTTTATTTATCTGTAGGAATAGGCAATTGGATCAACTAGCTCAACCCAACACAAGTTTTTAGCATTTTTCAAACTTTCTATTTAGCCTATTAGGTCTATCAGGTCGACCTAACATAATTCTATCCACTTTGTAATAGGTTCCTATTTAGGATTCATAGTGAAGGTTCTAGATTCTATACATCTAGATTTGTAGTCTAGATAACTAGGTCGATTAACTCAAATTAGCACATTTTCAAACATCTAGTTTAATTTACTAGGTTTACTTATCACACTTTTTAAGCTTTTGCAGTAGGTTCTTCTCTCACTTGGTTAACTAGTTTGACCTAGTTCTAAATATTAGGCTAGTTCTCTCCAAGGTTATAAGTCAATTACTTGTACTTTTATGTATGTGTACCAATTAGTTTGGCCAGCATCAATTCAATTGACTATGTGTTTCATTCTAGTATCTAATTTTATAGACTAGCCATAAGCATATCTCATTTCATTTCTCATATTATTATCAAACCTTTTCCTTTCCCTATCTACTATGTTATGCCAACCAACTTGACCCTACACTATCTTAGACCTTGATTTTTGCCTCTATCAACTGTACTAGGTTAAATAATTCAACTTAGTAGCTTTTACAGCCTCTTGTGTACAACATTAGGTTGACTAGGTTGAACTAGCATAATTTTAAATCCTTTTTCCCTTCTTTGTCAACTTTTGCTCCCTGAATTGGGTCAGTTCTATGGACCCTATCTAGCTTTATTATCCCTATTTTTCACTAGGTCAATTGGGTTGAGCTATCTTTGTTTCTCTCATTTTTTGAATCCTTTATTTTCTCATCTTATTTCCTTCCTCTTTCATCATTAATTTCCTATTAGGTGACAACATTGAATCTCAAATAGTATGCATGATGGAATTCACCAATACTCATAGGGTTTCTCATAGACAAAGTCGAGCTCCTTTTGCAAATGCTAGTAATGTCCATATTGTAACTTGTACAATGGATAATGGGTTCCCTCATGATACCTCTTTGAAAAATAATCCTTATTTTCTCCTAAAAAACCAACCTAAGTTAGAGTATACTCCTGAAATGCTTTTCTTTATTAACCAATTTCTCTAACATAAAGGGAAAGATGCATCTACCTTTACAATCTCATGATTAATGGTCAAGATAATGAAGCTCATTCACCACATTATACATTTTAAAATGGATTTAGTAGTACTAATTTATTTGCTTCATAACCTCTCCCTTTGATCATGACCTCTTCTCATGCTTCTTCTTCATCTTTCCTTTCTTCTACCTCCATGCCTATTATCTCAACTACCATGGATGGTTATACATCTAATGTAACTCTCTTAAGATTCACTATCCTTAATCCTTTTACTAATTCATTGTTTTCTACCCAACACACTCATTCTTCTAGTGCTTCTTCCTCTCTTCCATTCACTAGTCCATATTTTTCTACATGAGCAAGCTTTGACACTAGTGCCTCTCATTCTCATCATTCATATCAAGATCTTAACAACACCAATAGTGGTATCCAAGCCACTAATATAAACACCAACTCTTCTAATAATGTTATTCAAACATACCAACTTCTATTTCAAACTCTCAATCAAATAAATACTTTCCAAGCCCATAACATAAATAAAATGATGAGAATGCAAAATCACCTTCTTCATCTTCAAAAACAACCACAACTAATGGATTGGGGCACATAAAACCAAAGTTTTCCTCACCCTTTTCTTCAATATTATCAATTAAATCATATTACTCAACTTCCTTTAATCAATAAAACTATCAAGCATCTATAAAATGAACCTCTCACTACTCAAATTGTTGACATTGATATAAGAGGTATAACACCTACAATCTCTTATAATGGTTCAACTGATCCTTCTCTTCATCATAAAACATTTGGGAATATTTATAAATATTGGGTTAAATTAAACACCTTTTTTGTTACTAAGTTCCTTGTTAATACCCTCATAGGCAATGCCTTGGATTGTTACAACCAACTTAGACCTCATTCCATTACTAGTTTGGAAGTTTTAGTGAATGCTTTAGTTCAAGAATTTCAAACTAGTGATCTTCCTAGAAACACTTTGGCCCATTTCATCCATTACAAGCAAGGAGAAAATGAAACTACCTAAGCATTTGTTAAATGATCAAATCTTTTATCAAAAAAATGTGAACACAACATGGACAATGATAATCTTTTTCATCTCGTTGCAAATGTTCTTTATCCAAAATTACAATATTGAGTCTATACCCTTTCTCCATGCACTTTGGAAGAAGCTATTGATCAACTTAAAGGATAAGATTTCCTTATGTGTTAATTGGATCCACCCCACCTTCCATGGGTTCTCATGTATTACTCAAAAATAAAAATTGTAATGTTACCAATGATGGTTTTTGTAATTCATATGATACCATTCACCATGTTCAAGTTGTTGTTCCTACCTCTTCTTGAGAACCAACTTGATCTTCTCAAAAAATTATTAATCCTCATTTCTTATAAATTAACATTAATTTTCATAAACCTCTTTCCTTATTTGAATTGCTTAAACATCTACCTAGGCCTCTTCTTCATGAAATTGACCCTACTCATCTTGTGAAAAATTGGTATGATCCTAGTAAGTTTTGTTGGTTTCATGCTATTTGGGGTCATTCTCATGAGACCTATAAACATCTTCATAATTTAGCTATGTACTTTCTTCTTAGACCTAATTTTGACTATGATTTTATCACACTCTAATGTTAACAAGCTTATGAGTTTGCATTCAAAGAATATAAAAATCATGATAAAACTCAAGCCTTAAATCAAGAAAATGCTAATTTAGATATTTATAAGTATCCTTTACCTAATCATCAACCAATTAAAGAAAACCAAGGCAATCCCATCTCTTCCACCAATAATGTAGAAAGTCTTACGAAACCAATTTTTGGATAAAATGTGGTTAGCATGACTAATATGCAAAGAGTAGTGGCTTTCATCGATTCTCAACCTATCTACACCCCATATCCTTCTCAAGAATATCATGTTATCCAAGATTTTTCTCCAACTCATTTAAATGAGTTATGGAAATAAGATCTTATAACCTTTGATGAAGATCCAACTTATGATTATCCTTTGGATAACACATCCCATGTTATTTCTACCACTCTTCCATCATCTTCTCCCTCTAATATTAATCAACCTTATATTAACACATATTCTACTCCTCAATATCAATTTGAACCTATCAATTCATCATCTCAAAATTATTTACAAACCTCTTCTAAACCTTCTCATTACTATCAACACAAATTGTAATGCTCTTTGGCTCTTCCCTCTGAAGACCTCTTTAACCATTATGCTCCTATATCTAACAACCTTTTCATGGGTTATGAAGAGTGAGATCTCATTATGAAACTCAGTAATCTCCCTTCTAAAATTCCATTTATTGAACTCATGAGGACATCTCCCCATCATCACAGCTATCTTATGCAAATATTATTTGAGATGAATGTTCATCATCCTCCCTTAGTGGGATGAGAGGTAACCTTATCTAGTTTTGAGGATAGTATCTTGAAACAATGTAAAGAAATGTCCATCAATCTTGATGAAAGTATCTACACTTATCTTTCATGAAAATTTCACATCACATGTATGATTCTTGATGAGATTTTGCTTCATCCAAATGGTCTTCCCCTATTTATTAGTATCCAAATTGGTGATATCCAAGTTAAGCATGATTTGATTGATGAGGGTTCTGGCACTTGTGTTGCTTCTCTTGATTTCATTAAAACCCTTAGATATTCCAAATATAATCTTAAGTCCACTTGTAACACATACCAAGGATATGATAGAAGGAAAATGCCTCATCTTGGGTGTGTGTGGCTTCCCATTACTATCCCACCTATCATCATTTGTGTGAAGGTGATGATATTTAACTTTCATCTTTCTTATAATATCTTTCTTAGTAGGCCATGGACTCATCGTATGCGAGCTATCGACTCTTTTTCCTATCAATGTGCTAAATTACCTCATAATGGATCTATTTATCCCTTGTAATTTTTAACAATTCCAAGATTGTGGTGTCTTTAAGATTTCTACTCTTGAGAATTTATTTAGCATTCCTTTTTGTGAGTCACAACATATAAATTTTCCTAACTCGACAAAAGGATACAATGGGCATCCTGAGCTTATAGGTAATATTCCTCCCAACCTTTTAGACTCCAATGATGATGAGCTTGATGAGATTAATCTCAAGATCAAAACTTTTGATCTCATACTTCATCTCATCTCACAACTTCCTACTTCCTTTCAACCTCATTCTCACAAACCTCCTTGTGATGACATTTATGTAGTCTTATCTAAGACTCATAATTCTATTAACCATGCTTATTTTGATTAAAAATTTATTCTATATTATGTCATTAATCTTCATTTATTTTATTATGATGATGGTTATTCCTTAGATGATCCTTTATTAGGTAGTCTCATCCAAGCCTGTGATGTCAATATTATGCATTATCATTATTCTTTACTTGAGTCTTTTTGTGCATCCTCTCATGTTATAACTTTCATAGTTCCTAATTCTTGTATTTTTCCTCTTTATCATAGAGTATAGATGGCACTGACACATAAAATTTTTGAGGAGTCCTATAGGACTATGCTCATAGATTGTGATATGACCAGCCCTTGTTATTTTTTTAGGTTCCCTGATTCCCATCAATGGTTTAATCCTAAGGTTAGTGCTATACTTATTAAACCTTATATTGATCTTGCTTATCCCATAATGGAACCTATGTTAGAACCAATTATTATTACTACTTCCATTGTTGGTGAGTTTACTCTTTCTTATTTCACTAGTTCTCTTCATGTTAAGACTAATTTTATTCCTTATTCATCATCACCTCATTTTGGTGATGGTTTGATTCGTTTGCCTAAGATGAATCCTTTTCCCACCAAATGGGGTGATGAGTCATATCCCTCTTATTCCACACTCGTTACACCTCCTATGACTATTCCTCCTAAACACACTCACAAGCACATCTATTACTTTCATGGGATATATACTCATTTGTATACTAATTATCATAAGTTTCAACAACATATTGATACATTACATCCTTCTTCCCCATCCATAGACACTACCATACCTCCTCTTAGGATTTTTCTTGACTATATACCTAAGTATGGTGAGAGGTATTGTATATGGCATCAATACAACACACATCATACTTATCATTGTTGTATCCTTCAACAACATATTAAGGATAATATAATAGCTACACCTATACCAAATAATATTACTCCCACAAGTTACTCTCATAAGAAGGTTCCCCCTTCTTCTCCCATAGTTACACCTCCTATGGTTTCTTTTGTGCCTCCACCTATGGTTCCTTCTACACCCATGGATCCTCTTTCATCTATGAATCTTTCTCCACCATTGATTCCTCCTTCTTATATATATCCCATTCCCACACATTCTTTAGATCATATTTTGCCTAATTTCCCTCCTCAACATGATCCAATGAGTATTCCTACTTTTTCAATTGAGGGAATTAGAAAATAAGTATTTCCCTAGTATTCAATAAAGATTGATGACACATTAGCGATAGTTCATATCTAGCTTCATAGAGATTTATCTAATGTCTTGGATAATGTTTGTGGATAGATTTACCAGTACTTATGATCACATGAATAATACTTTTATATTTATATTTAGATTGGATGTACACTCCATCTTTATTTATTTTTTATATCATTTGACACTGTGTCAAATTATTGCTTATCTTATATCATTATCTTCTTTGTTTTACTATATTTATTGTTAATTTTATTATCTATATTTTTTCACATATGTTTGTTCTTCTTTATCATTGATTTATATTTATCTTTTATTCTTGTTACATCCCTTAGATATTTTTTTTGTAAGTTGATTTGTAAGACCATGGATAGGAACTAGTAGATCCTCACAAAATCACCATATTTAGCTTGTTATTACCTTGTATCTTTATGATTATTTGTTTATTATCCTTGCTTTTTTTAGATAATTTTCATGGTGACTTGGTTGTATTTAACCTATTCCCTTTGGTTATTATCTCCTTTTACTGTGTGATTAGTTAGAAAATAATATTTTTCATTACTATTTCATCTTACAATTCCACCTATCGATCTCCCTTTTCCTTTTTCCATAAACTAAGCATATGCACAATTGAGATTTGAGATCACATATTTGTTCATTATCAAGCCTAAGTGTCCTAGTTAGTCTTTTGTCTTTGTTTACTTAGCTCCCTTTAGCCTTAGCCTACAACTCATTCATGTATATCATTATCTCTCTCATGTTTGGTCTTCCAAATCCGTATAAAAAACCACAAAAATCCTTTAAGAGAAAGTTAAAAGCCAAATCATTAAAACAAATGGCAATGATATCAAAAGGCAAAAATATGCAATATTCTTAAAAGTCAAATCACACTAAAAGACATGATTAAAGCACATATCCTATCTCCAATCAAAACTCAAACTCCATAGTCAACTTCATATAGATCCAAAGTCCTTTAGGGTGTGGTAGTCTAGTAGATTGGAATAGGGGAATTCAAAAAAAAATCTATAGTGATACCTATTTTCTCATGCAAGTACCCAATCTTTGTAATAGATCGATGGCTCTATAAGGGGTATTGAGGAGTGGGGAATATGTTATGGGGAGGTAGGGCCATTTGAATTTTTCATTGCACTAATATACCTTCATGAGATGATCTTAGTGTCACACTTATCTCCCTACAAATCTTTGTGTCTATAGGTAACATGTTTCTTTTGTACATAGATGACCACTAGTCACTTAGTGTCTTCTCATGTTCTTAGTATGCCTCTTATCTCCTAAGGTCTTATCTTAAGATGTGTATGTATTTTTTTTACACTCTCTTATTCATTCCCTTTCCTCATAGTTCCTCTTGAGAAATATTTTCTTACTTCCTGATCACACCCCTTGGGTTTTCATTTTATGAGTTGCAGCATAAGACCATGGATAGGACCTAATAATTCCTCACAAAATTAACATCCCTTTTGCATTTAAATAAAATATTATTATTTTACTTTCCAATGATATTTTGGTATCCTTTTGGGTTTTTTATTTATGAGTGTTTTATCCTATTACCCTTATTTCCCATGTACTTAGTTTTTCATGCTTATTCCACACCTAGATGCCTACATCATCTATGTCACTATCTCTAGATGCATAACTCTCTCATTATCTAGGGCCTACCATGTTTGTCTCTATCTTATACCCATCTCTACTAGTGGTTTTACCCTCTCTCTACATCTGTATCTACCTCATAGCCTCTCTTTCTAATCTGAACTAGCTCCCTTGAGTTGGGGTAGATGGTACACTCAGATCCTCCAATGTCATGGGGTCGTATGGCTATAGAGTCTCATCTAGGACACCATGGATTTATCCCCTAACTAGAGACTCCCATATCTCCTCCTCATCCTTAGGTACACCTATAAAATCACACTAGATGGATATTAGATCACTATCATTTATTGTAATATTTATCTATATTTCAATTCAAAGCTTAAGCAATAAATCAATCATATTTTTTTTACCTATCTATGTCTGAACTACTATGGTCTTACCATCTCGATGACTACCTAGGATAGTCTCCCCCTATATACAACCTTAGGTACCTCTTTTGAAGGTTTCCTCCTCAACTCAAACTCAACTATCATGGCTTGTGTTTGTCTTAGCCTACACCTAAGTGATCTCTCATTTACCTATGTATCCTCTAGCTCCTCTACTAAATCACCAAGGATGGTGATGGTCTTTGATATCTCCTCCTACTTCTATCAATGCCAAGTCCTTAGTGGTCATAACTCATCTCTTTATGGAGCTCGTGGTGGTACATCTATTATCACTACATCCACATCCTCATCTTGCTTTGCTCCTCATTATACCTGACCAATCCATGGTTACTCTCAATATGGACATAGTGTTAGCCTCACTAGCAATGGTCTAAATCCCCTCTTCCCTCATGTATCCTCAAATGTCATTTCCACTACTTAGGCATGTTTATCAATGTCACTAGATGAGGTAGACCCATCTATCCTATCACTCATGCCACTAAATTTTGATCTCTCCACCATATATAGTGTTTTATCACCTCTCTCCTCTCTAGAATTGGTCTGAATATGTGCCAACTATCCTAGGTAGTCTCTAGCTGATCATATGGTTGCTATACTATGTCAGTGCATCTCACCATCCGTAGTTATAGCACATGGGGTATGGCCTATACTACCTAGTCCTCTTTCCATCTCCTCACTTGAGGTGACCTATCATTGAATACATGGGACAACCCAAATGATAGATACATAAGAAATATCTCATATATCCATGATGACATTACTATGATTAATCCCATAATATTTTGCCCTCTAACTAGTATCTCATATAGATCATACATGAGCTAGACCTAGATGGTAAAGCCTAGTTTATATAGCACCCCCTCCTCTAGCATCATCCTATTCAAGGCTACCATGTATAGTGATTCCTTGCCATCTGACTTGTGATATATCACCTGTTATGTCACAAGGCCTATCACCACCTTCTTGAGATTTAGAATCTATGATATATAGACATCATCCATGCTCAATTTCCACCCTGGTAATATCATCTTTGTGCCTATATCCCACATGGCTAAGGCTCTCTTCTCCTCTATACTATTTCATATCCATATGGTCACTGGTGTTCCTAAAGATTGCATGGACATCCTCTTGTATGATAGCCACCTCTATCACATACCCATCCACCTCCCATCTAAGGGTGTTAGTCAATAATTCCCAACAACTAAAGAACATGACTAATAGTTCTATGCTTAGGGGTATCCTACACATATCTACGATACCTCCTAGACCTATGGATATCAGTCTAGCCCTATCTCCATCTGTTAATCTTTCTAACCAGTCTAGTAGCTAAGAAACATCTAGTAATCTCTAGAATCATCATCATCTTTGGAATCAAGAAATAACAAAGGATGTATTAGTTCATCCATTTCATGTATAATCATAATACATTATCTATACATTCTATTTTTAATCGTAAATAATTATAATATATTCATTTCTTATCTATTTTATCCTATTTTCTCCCCCTTGTCCTTCTTTTGTCATTTTAGAACATTTATCTCTCTTTCAACTTTTTGCATGCTTTATCTAGTTCACTAGTCAACCTAGTTTGACTAGAATTTTCTTATTTTATCCTATTTTTCTCCACATTTCTTATTTTCCTTCTTATGCTCATTTCTCTAGTGCTAAGTTTCCATTTTGGCCCTTACAAACCAAATAGATACCCTACATTAGGTTTTTGGTTCTTGAATGTGCTAGGAAGACATATACACTCTAGGTCAATCACATGGATTTTAGCCTGATTTACTCTACTAGGTCGACTTGGTCAACCTAGTAGGTTTTAGTGTGTCAACCTAACCCATTTTTATAAAAGATTAATTTTTTTTGGCTTTTTCAATAATTCCTTCCAACCCATTTCTCATCTTCCCATTTCCCTCCCTTAGAATCTAATTTTTGCTCATTTTTATCATATATAAATGTTAAAAATTAAATTTTTATCAAAATTCATTTAATTCATTTCAAATTTCAAAATCTAGTTTGAGATTCTTAGATGCATACCTATATACACCTACTCTCACTCTTGGATCTCCCTCTCATCTAGCATGTCATTCCCTCACCATTCTAGCTTGTTTTCTCTCTGGAGCTCTTTTTCTCTTCTCTTACAATGCAAAATAACAAAATAAATTCTCTTTTTCATATTTAAAACTACTTTTTAGTAACTCAAATTCTTCATTTATTTTCCTTCAGATTCTTTCTTTTTCTCATATCTTTATTTATATTCATCCATTTTACAAGCCATAAAATGTGTTATATTTATGATGACATAGAGATTATTTTCCTCTATTATATTTCCATTTTCCAAATTTTTTGAGTTTTGGCTATTTTTGCACTAACTTCTATAGGTTTACCTAATGTCATTTACATTAAACACCTTCACTTTCATCTAGTCCTCCTCTCTAGCACTAAATTAATTTAAAGGTATTTATTTTTCAATTATATCCTTTTATTTATCTCATTTTCTTCTTA
Source organism: Torreya grandis (assembly GCA_037957365.1). Taxonomy (NCBI): domain Eukaryota; kingdom Viridiplantae; phylum Streptophyta; class Pinopsida; order Cupressales; family Taxaceae; genus Torreya; species Torreya grandis. The sequence continues at coordinate 73,989 of JARHVA010008185.1, read as the reverse complement.
CTACACTTTACTTAGCATCATAATTATGTGTCATCATGTTCTATCCTAAAGCACCATCCTATGTTGCACTTACATGACACATGATGAGCTTTAGCTGGGGCATATGTATACACATAATATTTTCACACTTTTAATGACTACTAACACTTATTATCTTGTAGAAAGTTATCTATTCTCAATATCTTTGAGTGCATGCCTTAAGGGGTGCATTGAGAAAGGGGTGGGCAGACCTTTGGTGCTTCATAAGATTGTTGTTCCTTTTACCACTTGTTATCTACACTCTTGCCTCCTAAAAACCTAAACCCTATTCTTATTTATCTCTTTCATACCTATTCCCACCATTTTTCATGTCTTATCCTTCATTTATTACCTTGTTTCCCTTTTGACATGTTCATTAAGCCAGGTCAACTTGGTTGACCTAGCTTATTTTGGGGATACTTTGCCTTTCCTTGTTGCCTTATATCCTAGCTGACCTAGCATAAACTTTAGGCACTTACCTAATAATGTGCTAGGTTTAATTATTAACCTAACATAATTAACATGTCTAAAAGTATTTAGGATGAGATATTACTATATATACAAGGTCATTCCTTACCATTTTATAAGAGAGTTGAATTAAGCAAATAAGTGAAAATGAACATCTGCTTATTAACCATTATACTTAAGGAATAAATCTTTAGGTTTTAATAATTTCTTTTAGATCTTATATCTTGTCTTGTGGAGAAGTATTTTTGATTCTTAGGTAGGTGATGTAGCCTATATCTAATTTATCTTGATTATACTTATAAGCCAAAATAATCTCTTGAAAAGCACCATTGGCTAGGAGAGAGGTTGAGACTTGGTAGGTTCATATTCAAAGGTATTTATTCCTAAATTTATTTCTCCTTTGTAAGAGTAGATAGATAATGTAGTATGTATTCTTATCTTCCATGTATTAGGATTCCATATACTTTAACGTGAGTATATGTCTCCTATACATATTTAGTTTAGTTGTTATTTACCTATTTTGGTCTAACCCCCACTTTGTGCCACAAGATTTGGTGAACACTAGATTTGTTTACTTTTCTTATTATTAAATTAGTTTACTTTCTTGTTTATTATCATAAGTGAATATAGAAAGCATAGGAATGTAGGCGATTGTTGTTAGACTGTAGGCTTTGGAAGCCTACTTAGCATGATGTGTTGTGATAGATGATATAAGTGATCCCCTAATTGGGTCTAACAAATCCTCATATTGGTCATGCTCTTACTTAATAAGTGTGTTCCCCAATCAAAAGTGTAGATGTGATCTATCTTATCTATTCTAGGACTAATTCATGTGTGTCATGCAATTTTGATTGCATACAAAATGATTGTGGCTAATGGATTATGGAATGTAGTTAAAAAATTAGTTGGTGTGTTTTCTACCAAACTCCAAATACTTTCTTGTAATGGTCTATGATCATATGTTGAATGTTTAAGGATTGAGTATATATTAACAAGTCTGGTAGACTTCATATTTGAGAAACTAAAGTCCATAGTTAAGGATTAGATAGAGACCCCAAAAATCTAATTTATAGAGTTTGAAGTAGATATATTGGTAGAGTCTAAAGTAGATTGATTGATAGAGTACGAAATGGATCAACTGGTAGAGTCTAAAGTGGATCAACTGATAGAGTCTAAATCTAGTCTCATAAGGTTAGTGGTTTCTTCCAAATCTTATACTAACTCATTAGTTAATTCTTACATGTGTCCCTATATAATTATCATGGCCAAGGATGAGAGATTATTATTATTTTGTTCTAGTTCATCTACCCAAAGTGTATCATTATATATATATATATATATATATATATATATAGAGAGAGAGAGAGAGAGAGAGAGAGAGAAAGATATCAAGATAAAGATATATATTTTTCTTTTAGACCATTTGAAATATTCATGTCTCCTAATATAAAATCACTTAGTTTTACTATAGTAAATAACCAAGGTTTTCCCAAAATTAGGGGATATACTAACTTCTTAGTTTTAGGTTGCAATACCATAAAATCTACTAGATATTCCCATGATTCAATCATTACAACCACATCTTCTATAGTACCTTTTGGTTTAACAACTAATTGATCAACCATTTGTATAATGATGGAGGTGGCTTGTATTCCCATAAGAGACAATGTCTAGAGAGTTTAAGTTGTCATCACATTGATTGTTGTACCCAAATCTATCAAAACATTAGGTATTTATTCTTTCATATGGTAATTATTATGACTAGATTACCTAGGTTTGCATACTTAGGTAATAATAATTTTTCTACTAAAAAGATCAATAAGCTTACCATCTACATGTATGGTTTTTGGGTATTATTTCTTTCTTCTAGGTGTTATAATACATAGTATTTTAATGACTTTGTTTAATTCTAGAATATCTCTGATGGCTTGTAATAAGGTTACTTCAATGTTAAATTGTCTTAATTCTTGAATCAAATTAGATTCTTACTTGGTTTCAATCTCCTTTAGCCTATTAGGAAAAGGAATAGGTAAGGGGAACAATAATATACTCTTTTTATTTTTATGACATTTTTTTACGTTTCTCAATTATGATTGTGGATTGATGTGTATCTATTTTTGGATTTTCATTGGGTGGTTTGGAAATGGTGAGAGGAGGTTTTTAAACTATTTTTTCATGATCTAATTGAAAATTTGAAAATTCAATAGCTCCTATATTCATGGTTTTTATTTATTCATTTACATAGATAGGGGTTGATGTTTTATTCTTGGAGTTAGCCACCAGTTGAGTAGGTAATTAAGGTTGATTAACTTATTCTACAGGTTGAGCTACAAGAGGTGAAATCAAAGCTTGTTGTGGTGAAAACCTTTAGTGGGGGTTAAACTATGGATTGACATTCCAATGTGTATATATCCATTATTTTGACTATGGTTGGAGTATCCATGATTTTTGAGGCATCATCCAAGGTTGAGGCATCCTCCATTTTTGATTAACCCATTGTGGTTGTATTTGTACCCACATAGGTTAAGTTACCTAAGTAATTCAAGACGTCATCCATGGATTAAAGGTATTTCTTGGACCAAACTGACCTTGGGTCTAATTTTGTGGAAATAGATTTTATCTCTAGACATAATTCAATTCTTCTATGGGATATGTATTTTCTTTAATTTATTTTTAAAAACAAAAAAATGACTACAATGATTTATTTCATGTTTTTTTACTATCACATATCCCACATATTTTTGTTTTATCCAAAGTACAATCTCTAAGAGCATGTTTCAATTTACATTTTGGATAATATATGGATAAAGGTTTTATGGTGGATTTATGTTTTTCTTGAACATCATCTAATTTAGTATTTAACTAGACCAAAATGTTAGTTTTTAGATTGTCAAATTCTTCTATCAATTGACTTACTTCATCAAATTTGTCAAATTTTCCTTTCTTAATCCTTGGTTTTGTTCTATAATAATTAGTACATAGATTTGAAATATGATGAAATGTTAATTTGATAATATCTCATTTTCGCATTAGATTAAAATAATCCCTAGATTCATCATTTAATCCCTTAAAAAAAGAATTTTTACTACCTCTTCTATTAGTGGATAACCATTATGTTTGTGGGCAAATGTAAATCTATCTAGATAATCCTCCAAACTTTCTTCTTCATTCAATTTGATGTTAAAGAAATAAGTTTTTATATCCGTTACTCTATAATAATCTTGATATTTATCAATAAATGTAATTTCTATGTCCCTCCTTGTATTGATAGAGTCACCTGGAAGGCCCATAAACCGTTTCATGGCTACCTCCTTAAGTGAAGGGAACAGTTTAGGTTTCTAACTATCAGTTGTGTAATCTTAAATTTAACATAGGACTTTGAATTCAAATAGGAATTAATCTATATCTTATAAATTTTTACCCTTAAAATTTGGTAGAATTGATGGTGATATGTTTTTCATTAGGGTTTGATTTGATGGATCTAAGACTATAGGAAAAGAAAAAGCTTTGCCCTATTGTAATTATATTCTATATTTTTTAGGATTTTATATATTTCCTTGGTTATCAGCCATGGTTTCTAATTCTTCCCAACCAGTATTATAGATACAATTTGTGCTTCTTATTTATGTTGTAAGGATTGAGGTCCAAGACCTACTACTCCAAAAAAAGGATCCTTAGGATTAATTCTTCCTACAGGAGAAAATCTCCCAAATGAATGTCTTCTTATAGGATTTTGTTATGAGGATGATCTTAATTTTGGTGATGATTCTAATTGTGGTTAAAATGTTTTCCTTATACTTTTAGATATCTCAATAAAAACTTTTATTCTTTCCTCCTCAGGTCCAAATTTAGGATCTTTAGAGATGAACCTTCCTTTAGCATCTCTAGGTTGGTTCATAAATTATTTTTGCAAGTTTTGATTGGTTTTTCAATGTTTTTGGATTTTTATTATAGACCAATAAATATTAACTTACTAATAAATAAAATTCCCTAATAATGGCACCAAAAATGATGGGTTTCATTAATCCCTTTATTTAATCAACTTAATCTATTGATTTCATTCAAACCAGGGGTAGTGTCAAAAGCTATTTGAAACAAGGCTTATGGTTGTAGGTCTTATAGATATGATTAGGGGATTTTTTGTCTTTATAAATATCTAATCTAATCTATCTTATAATTTTTTTGCTTATGTAGTAAATAAACTCACTTTTAGAATTAAAACACTCTGTAATCTAATTTGCTAAAATAAACACACTGACTAAAATAAACACACTTGCTGAAATAAACATGCTTGTTGAAAATAAACACACTTGATGAAAGTAAACACACCTGCTAGAAATAAACACACTTTATGAAATAAATATGCTTGATGAAAGTAAACACACTTGATGAAAGTAAACACACTTGATAGAAATAAACACACTTTCTATAAATAAACACAATTACTAAAATCTTAAATTAAATTTTAGATAATAACTTCCTGCAAGTTTTAAAGTCTATTTATAATTACTTAAATAAATTAATGGAAATTGTATATACATAAAATATCATATAAATATGTTCATGATTCTTGAAGAGAGTGGGCCCTTTCTCTCCTTGGGAAAAATAATGAAATAAGACTCAGTACTTTGAAATTTAAGCTTTCTTCATTAATCAAAATAGATTAGATAAATACAATAGTAACTGCAGTGAGATATTAACTAAATAAATATATTATTTTTTTCTTATTTTTTCTATATCTATCTTCATCAAAATATGAAGATATACTTATATAATGTTGTAACATAATATCCCTATATATTTATTAGTTAATCTCCTCTTATCAAGATAAATCTCCTAATTTTAGTAGTTCTTCAAAATAGACATTTGACATTTTGGAATTGGAAGATCCATTAGGTTACAAAATCTAATACATATCTATTAATAATGGATACATAGATCTACTAGATTGATTTACTTACTTAAAGATATGGACATATTTACATAGACAAATCTATATATATATATAAAGTCTATTTATAGATTTACTATTTATAGTATATTTATAAATAGTAAGTGATAAAAATAATATCCATGTATAGATATTTAGTATTTCATGCTAAAAAGATGGACTAGAAGAGTCCATAGTGATTCTGGTGAATTCCAAAGTAATCTAGTGGAGTCTAAAGTAATATGGTGGAGCTTGAAGCAATTTGGTGGAGTTTAAAGCAATTCCATAGCAACTTATGATAGAGTCTGAAGGAATTTCATAGCAATTTTTTTCAAGAAACATAAATGTTTAAATAAGTTCATACTAAAGCTACTAAACTGGGTGAAATGCTTTGACAAATGAAATTGGTTATTTGAATGAGTCCATAGTTATGGACTAGGTGAGTCTGAAAGTAATAGACAAATCTAAAACAATGAACTATGATAGTCCATAGATTATGAACAAGTCCAAATATTGGTCCAGAGAAGACTATAGGGTGCCAAAAAATTAGAATATTTTCTATAGGTCACCTTGGAATATGAAAAAAAAAGTCTTTATTATTTATAGATAACTACACATTTATATATACACAAAATGGAGAAACTAAACATGCAAAGAGTTAGAATTAAATAGAATAGTTAGTCATTTAGGTTTTATTTACATTAAGATAAATCACCTTATTTATTACACTAATATTAGATATAAGCCTAAGATTTTTACATTGCTTAGTCTAGAGGAGAGATAATGGAATACGAACAAGGATATTTGATAGTAATAATGAGCCATATTTTGGACTCATCACGGATCATTTAACATATATGGATAACATGTATAGGTAGATATAGAATTGAATCACATAATATGTAATCAAATTAAGTCTTAAGAAACATGATTTAGTCATGGAAAATTCTAGAGAGTAACATTACAATCTCAACTAGTATTCAAGAACACACACAAGATCAATAAAAAAAAAATCAAAAGGAAAATGGTCGAAGGAGACCTCATACAAGGGGGATGTACAAATGCTACACAATCAAAGGGACATGAATTAGTCAAATTTATAAAAAACATATAATGACATATTCAAATGTACACATATAATATAGTGTGAGACATTTAAATGTAAAAATAGGCAAGCAAAGGCACGTGGGACATAATGAATGGAGCATATTCAAATGCTCAAATAGACAATATAATGTAAGATAATATACAACAAGGAACACACTCCAAGAAGTGATAAAATGGACAATTAGGACAAATATAAATAACCAACATGAACCTAACATATTAGTTTCTAAACATATGTGTTTTCAAAATGTTAAATACATAACATATCAAGTAAACTAGAAAATGTAAAATCATAGACAAAGGCATGTGTAAGTGTATATAATATCAATCATGTTAATTTAAAGTGATCATTTAATAATGTAACCTAGGTGTATTATGATCAAAGAAGCATATGCTCCCAACATACTTAAGATGTGAGTGGAGGGAAATCCCAATACCTGTATGTGAATATATCATGTATTTTAGTATGGCTATATCACACTAAAATTAATCATGAAACATATGTGTATATATGAAAATAATTATATTCTATCTACTAACATGAATCAAATAATATATCATTAAAAATAGGTCAACTAAGAACTTTCATTTTTTGGTAATTTTGAATTATTTGAATGTTTTTGGTATTTTTTAATATTTTATTTATTTGATTCTTTTGGTTAAGTCAAAGTCTATACAATTATTCCATATAAGGGATGCTCATATGAAAGTTCTCTAAACAATAGATATGGCATAACAAACTAGTGGTACAACTAAGGATCATTTATAGGTGTAAGATATGGCACTATAGGCTCTATAATGTTAGGTATGTGTCATAAGACACTATGCTCTTGAAGAGGTGATAAAATTGGTAGGGGGTCATAGAACCCATTTTTTATGATGTAGAATGTACTTAAAGTAGAAATAATAGGAACACATTTAGTTACTTTGGATAACTAAGTATGCTACATAGTAGTAGATGATAATTCTATGGAATCCATTGTGCATCTTTGATGCAATGTTATCTCAAGTATGGGGCACATATATTTATATAATGGGATATCCATATTTAATGGGTATTAGATTATATTTTATACAGGGATGGTGAACTAACCTAATGATGAGGCCAATCAAATATAAAACATAGACAAATAGTATTCTTAATTATACAATTGAGATTTTTAAAAATATTAAAGTATATATACTGATAGATATTATAATAAATTAGAAATATATGATACTTATATGATTCACTATTCTCATGTAAGTCTGATCTAGAATATGTTAGAAGTGGACTAGAAAGTGGTATTTTAATAGTACTCATATTTTAAGAATATTATTTATGTGGTATTAAACACTTGTATCAAATTTGGATAGTCATATTGACATAGGTGTATAACCCTGTCATAAGTATCCTATATAAAATACTAAATGAATAATTATGTAACTAGATAGATCCTTATAAGTTTTCTATCATCTTTATTTTGATGTATTTATATAAAATGAATAGGTTTCCACTCTTTTTTATTGTTATCAAACCCTAGCTTCTTCACCCTTAGAGTGACTTTGGTAAAAATGGGTTGGTAGACTCATGGTGTCAAGCTTCCCAAAGGATCCCTCTATTAATGTGCACTACATACATATCAAATACTATAAATAGGGTCTTATACTTATGTATTTATCCTTTATATGATGACTTGTTTGTGCAAAGGGTACAACGTGTGATAAAAAGTACATGTAATGACGTAGCTCATAATTTAGAAAATATGACTCATTAATTGATATTTCAATGCTTCATGTTTGTAGGAATAATGATACTATGATTGATATATAAATAGTGATGAATAGGGTAGTTTTTATCACTTTAATTCTTGATTGAGTGCTTCTTTTTTTACCTTATGAGTTCTAGGTGTTTGTTAGGTGAGGAATGAATGAGATTTGATATTGTATACAAAAAAATCTATTTTGAAAATATCTCTCACTAAAGTACTTAGGCTGACATTTAGGATACAATTCATTTAACAATTAGATGAATTTTTGACACTTAAAACTTAGAATGAAAAGTGAACACTTGTGTGTAATTTAGGTATCTATCTATGATTCAAGTGTCTATGAAGATGGAAAATAGGTACAGGTCTACAACTAGTAGTGAAGGATAATGATCTAGTTTAGAGTTTTTTTTCACAATATAGAAGGCTTGGTCATCATAATAACAATGCTTATACTAAGACAAAACAAATTCAAGTCCAAAGAGAAAGTGAACATGATCCTTTCAACAATAGACATGTCTATAATTAAAATATATAACTTGATAGATATTTACCAAGTGTAAAAAACTGAGGTAATACATAGATCAGATTTAAGTATCTATAACATGTTAGAATAGATATTTTTTAGTGGAATCTCATATCATTTGCATAAAAAAACAAAAATCAAATTCAATTCATTTTGATAACATTAAATGAATTATATCACAAATCAAACAAAATATAGAAAACAATTAGAAACTACAACTTTCTTTCAAACTTATACTTTCAACATTACATGCATCATAAGATATATTTTAAAAGAACCAAAAAAAATATTTACCTTATTTTCAATTATTCATTTATTTTTTACATTAAATATTTAAATTTTAGTAATTATTTTAGTTTATTTATTTCTACCAAAACATTACAAAAATATAAAAAATAGTAAAAAGCCTTATCTAAACGAGCACAAGCACGTAGACCTTACTCCCCATAGAGAAATTCATGCAATATATAGAATATATTATGATTATACACCAATTTACCTTTACTTTTGGATGACACTCCTAAATTTCCACTCTTTCATAAAGTAGGTCTTTTCCCTATAATTAGCTCCCTAATTCCTAGTAGTAACGTGCAATATGATATTAGCATCAAACTCAAAGTAGAGGAATTTAGTTCCACCTCCATACCTCATCTCATTTTTAACTCTCTAAAATATATTTAATGATTATCAATGCATCCTATATCCTCCCATGGTCATTTTCCCTCAAAATCAATGTCACCAATACAATCTTATCCAATCTTAGTCATCTACCTTCGTATTATATTTTACCCTAAGGACTAGCCTCCTCATATATCATTCACTTCATGCATGAAATTGAAATGGAATATCTAACCTAATATATTTGACCACATCCTTAGAGTCATCCAATCCAATCACACTCACCGTGCCATCCCCAACATCAATCATGAGCTTCACCTCCTCATCATCATTGACATAGAGGGACCTTGGAATATGTCTCACTTCAACCCAATGCCCTCAATGAAAAATTTAATGTGGAAGAAATTTTATGGTTATATCACAAGCATCCAATATTTCCTATCATCTAAAACCCCATTCCTTAAATAAATCCTCCCAAATATTTAACCCATCATCTATCTGTTATGTTAGTTTTCTCAACCTAACCTAGATAAGTTGAGTGCATAGGTTAACATGTTAGTTTTTACATGTACATAAATTGGTGAACCTAAAATGAAAGGATTATCCTTTTGAATTTATCCCTTAATTATCTTATTTAAATTTCTTATCCATCCTTCTCCCTCCTTCCATTTATTCTACAGTTATTATTATACCCCTTGAATATGTCTAGACATGATATAGGAGGATATCATGGCCTATAAGGCTATATGATAATTAAAAAAGTCCTTGGTAAAGCTTATTTAGTTAATTAGAATAATAATTATTTAAAAAAAATTAGAACCTTAGTTTCACAAATATCCCAACCCGTACTCACAAAATAGGAGTAGGATATAACTCCATGAGGTGCGGGACATATCAAAAATACTAGTAACCATCTTTATTCTAACAACATGAATTTTAATAGTGGGAGTGGATCCACTCCTCACATGGAATTGAGTCCCTCAGTTAGTATTATCCAAAATTGGCCACCATTGGTGAGTAAGTTTAAAATTTTTGGTCATCATGATCTTAACTTTGTTGATATCCTTTTGAGAGGTTTTGTCTTAGTTTAGTGGTTAGGATCTACCATAATAAGATGTATTATCAAGTGTATTTAGTCATTTAAATGTTTCCTATAGGGTATAGTCAATAATATTGAATGAAAACCCCTAGTATTGTCACTAATTACCTTCATTAGAGTCTTATGACATGTTTTTGGAAATATTAAGGTAAATTTAGAGAAATTAACATAATGAGGGGTTATGGTTCTACGCTTGTTCCTAGATTTTCTTATACAGTACTTCATTATCAAGAGATATGAAGGTATATATTATTTCAAATACAATTTTTTAGGATGGCATGGTCACATATAAATACATTAAATATTGTCTTAAATATTATTGGTTTGAGAATAATTGTATTAACCCTCTTAAAGACTTTTCACAACTTGACAACATACCATAAGTCTTTTCAAGTGGATTTAAGATCAAATATGGTGATTTTTACATACAATAGATACTTATTAAGATAATAAATTTATATTAAATGTATAATTTGGTAGAGTATGGTTGGAAAATGTCATCCTTAACAATTATATTGTAGTTTGTAGGTTCTCTTCTTTCCAAAGAATAGTTTCAAGAAGGTTTACAAGACTGAGAAGCAAATTAGAAATTATTATAATAGGTTTAAAGTATTTTAAATTTCCTCCTATCCTTATTAGGTTAAATTTATTGTTAGGAAGGTGTTACAGGTATAAATAAGTAGGAAACCTCCCTTATTTCTCCATCGAGTTACTTTCAAGCTCAAGAAGGTAGTTTTATTAGCATTGGTTCATGAACATGAAAGTGATTTGGATAAAATTATCTTATGGAATTATGGAGGAACTTATTTACTTGATATTCCATGCATTATTTTTGGGTTTTATAATCTATGCCTTATAAAAAATCATTAACAAGATAGGTGATCTAAAAACACTACTAAACCATATAGGCTCAATTTCCTATTCATAACTTCAATTTTGAGATTGATGGAAGAAAATGAACCATTAAAATATGAT
>JARHVA010008185.1:0-57500 GCA_037957365.1 Torreya grandis | reverse complement strand
CTTTAAAGCTTTATATCTTGAGATATAAAAGACTTCAAGACATGAAAATTGCATAGGATGATTTAGACATGAAGAAATTTATGTCCATGTAATCCTTTAGCTCTAAGAGGCTTCCTAAGTGAATTTATGAAATTTGTAACTAGATTTCCCCATTCATTTTATTGGGTGAATATTTTGTCGGTGAGCTAACTGGTGACCATAATAGTTCCTATCACCATAGAATAGGGAGATTGGTCATCCAATGTTACAGGTTTACCACATCCAAAGGGAACAAATCTCTCCTCTCATCAAGGGGAGGTTACCTATTAAATATATGGAGGCTATATACTATATATATAAGTAAAAAGTAAGACACAGGGGTGGAATGAACCATCCATCTCTCTTTTTTCAGAGATGATGCTAATAAACAGAGGAGAAATCATGGGTGATTGGTGATGGGACTTCTCTTATTTTAGAAGTAACATTCAACCAAGAGCCAGATCCCTCCCTAGATAGTAGAAATCTTGGTGAAGCGATAGAAGGCACTTCTCTTATTTTTGAAGTGCTTGTTCTTGCAAACAACATGACTCTTTCTAGTAATAAGTGATTGGTAACTAGGTCTAAAGTAACCAACAATCTAAGATGTAGCTCAAAGTCTCCACCTTGACTGCCCTAGAGTGAGGTATGAAGAATAATGGGGGCATAAAGTCATCCCAAGGTCCTTTACATAGAAATATAAAAGAAAAACACACACTGAAAATAATTATGTCAGCACAAAGTCTGAAAGTAACAGGTTTTAGGACACCTTCCTTATCACTTCCACTAGCTCTGCTTGTTAAATTAAATAAACAAGAAGACATTTAGAAGATATACATAAGAATAATCTCCTAAAATGATACAAGCTATACAGCACAAAGTCTGTGAATCACTTGCTTTCTCATTTAGATAAAATAATATGAAATACAATCTGAGCTCAAAGTCTCAGTATTCACCTTTAAATTGTGGCAAAATTTTTCTTCTATATTCGGGAAGATCTCTCTTGTAATAATGAAAGAGTTTACATTATATAGAGGATAGGAGATAATTGGCACTTTGTCCCATGGAGTGACCTATGATGTGCAATCAATGCCTTGGCTACATTTTTGATTATGTCAAGAAGGGCCATGCTAGAGCAGGGTGGCTGCCTTAATTGTGGCATGCTGGTTCATCTTCCTTGTCTTCTTCTGAGTCTGAATCAATCATTCCATCACCTAATATCCATGTAAATGTCTATTCTAACTTTAATTCAAAGGGGACAAATAGGATGCACTTTCAATGTTTACAAGCCCCAAATTTCTACCTAGCAAACTGCTTCACCTGCTAGAATTAACTCCCACTGAGTTTCCCTCTTTGACTCTTCCTTCTCTTGGTCCTAGCCTTAGGGTCTTTGAATGCATCTATTCCATGTTCTAAGTCTACAAGGATCAATGAGATGCTTCACTATAGTAATTTTGACGTCTGTGGGTCTCTCTTCCTTTGAAGGTTAACGACTGGCCATTCTCTCCAATTTTGACATTTTCGGGCCTATCATTTTGCTATGACATAGGTGAGGACACATGGTGGCATCCATGGCTTTGAAATAAGCTTATGGGAATAGGCCTTGAGACTTGTTAGAGGTTGGAGGTGTAGACATAGACATGTGGCAGTTTCTACTGCACTGGGATGGGACACATCACACATTCTACTCTATGAAGCTTCATTTAAAATTGTGTCTTCGCATGTGACACTTGGTAGATTTTGCTACACTTTTGAGGCTTGACCCTTCCTAAAGGGAAATTTCCATTTAGGATCTAAAATAGGGTCCATTTTATGTGTCAAGTCTCCCTCTGCAAGGGTCTCTATCGTTCTAGATCCTCTTGGTGGCCTTTGGGATTTTCATCTTCAGTCAGCCTATTGTTCCATGTATTTCCTTCCAAAAAATTGTCTAAAGGAATTCCTTCATTTTCTTTAGACAAAATATTTGAAGAAATTCCTTCAGACAATTTGTCTAAATAAATTCCTTTCTTTGGCTCGGTGCCTCCCGTAAGGGCATCCCTCTTTGACACATGGCAATATCCATTACTTCTTGCCAAGGACATGTGGATTCTTCTGCTACATCGTGTTGAAACCCTCTACCATTGACACCTAGCACTTTTTGCTATCAGGATTTTGTAGCATCATAAAAATGCTTAGGGATCACTCAGGTTCTTTCAAATGATGACACTTGTCAACCTCCACCAATCTCTGCATGGGACACATGGCATCATCTGCCAATTCTCAAAAACAAAGTGTAACAGGGCCCAGCCGATGACTCTTGGTAGCATCTGCATAACTCTTTCTTTTGCATGCACTTATTTTCTTAACTAAGGTGGCCTTTAAACCTTTAAACTCGTGAACCTGATGAACTTATGAAGCAGTTCAAGGTTCAATAGCTTAGTTGGTTCGTTCTTTAGAGTCACTTTGGCATCTTTGAACTAAGTGCGTTGAACCGTTTATCGATTGAACCCATTGAACCATTGAACCAAAATGGTTCAAGGTTTAATGGTTCAAGCCTTTAAAACTCGTTAGATGCTTAGAGATGTATAAATTTGAAATGGTTTAACTTTGAACCTCTGTCAAAGTGCTTAGCTCTCATTGATGGCATTAAATCTTTGAACCCATTAAACCCATTAAACCAAAATGGTTCAAGGTTTAATGGTTCAATGCTTGTCGATGGACTCTTTTTTCAATTGAACAAGGCACTAACCCAAACCTGAAGATGACCAAGTGTTGGAAACTAGTTCTTTTGATTGAACTCACTTGTAGAAGCCTTTAAACCTATTAAACCTGCTATCCCCCTTACTGAAAAGCTTGAAAAATGAGGAATTTGAAAGCTCAGAACAAATTTCAAAAAGGGAAGAGATAATTTTGGTCTTGCAAGGCCTAAAATAGTTCATATGTTGTCCCAAAAATGAGTGATATTTTTGGGGAACAACATTTGGTTCCAATTGGGGAACTTCCCTTGGTTAAAATTTTGAAACAACTGAGGGGAGTAGAAACTAGAATCTCTGGTGTCTTCAAGTATGCCATTGGGCTATGGAGTCATGCTACCCAAAAAGAAAGGCTCAAAAAGAAACAAATGAAAAACACAAAGCAGAAATAGAAACTATACAAATATACATATGTATAGGTAAACTTACCTCATACTTCAATAATTGATGTACTTTAGATGTTGCTCATCATAGGACAAAGAAAAGGGGATGCCATCTTGATAAACTAGCAAGAAACCATTTTGTCCCCAAAAATAATGATGGGTGAATGGAACTCTCCACCAGGAAACCAATTTTACACATCGTCCTCTTGGCTCTTTCTTCTTCTTTCCCCATGGCAGGAAGTGGTCTTCAAGTTGAAAACCAAAACTCCTTGCTCTCTTGGTGAAGAGTTCCTTTTGCTGATTTTAGAGTATAGCAGTATGGTCCACCACCATAGCTTGTTGTTCTACTACTTTAGTCCAACATTGATTGTCAGCCTCAAACTCTTGACAAACTATCAACTCAACATCTCCTTTGGTGTAAAGGAGTTTGATATCTTCATCATAAGTAGTTTTCAATCTGAGTAACAGAGATCTGTATCTAGCTATGGAAGAATTATTTCCATAAGATTCTAAGATCCAAGCATCATTAGAATTTTATTTTATATCATATTTCTCTTCAACGGAGATGGAAGATCCTTCTTGATTTGTATTGTGCCCTACTAATTCTTTTGATGCCTTGTTTGGATCAAATCTTGGATTGCCAGCTATAAGACTTTCATCAGCTAAGACATGAGCATCCTCTGTGCTCAAGAAGTAATTACCCTTGCCTGATAGCTCAAATAGAATTTGAGCTATAGGGGCTCATGTTTGGGTGACCAAAAATTTTGCCTCAAATAGGTCCATACTAAGTTCTCCACCAATGTTTAATTGCTCAGGATAGGCTTGCAGGGATTCAAACTCAGTCATTTGAATTTTGGATTTATTGACATGATCAATCATGTCAAATGACTGAGATGGACTTGGAAGAGAGGATGGGAGTTCATCCTTTTGGTTTTTTGGAAGGGGAGGACTGATCTGTAAAGTTAAAGTAGAAGGTGCAGAGATGTTCAATGCACTTACTTTTTTAGCAACCACCGAGTCCTTTGGCTAGAAAGGTAGAGTGGTTCCATGCTTAGAAATTGAGGTTGCTAGTTGAGGTCACTCCTCTATCTTCTCTTTATTATCCTGATGGGCTAATTGATTCTTGGATTGGGTGAATACTATGTATGATCCTTCGACTACTTCACCTTCACTTTTGGGTTCATCCTAGTAATTCAGGAAACCAATGTGGGAATCACCAACTGATTCTTCTTGATCCTCTATGAAGAGATGAATGTAATTTTCTTGCTTAAACTTAGGTTGGAAAGAGAAAGCATATTCTATTTCCAAATATCCAACTACTGAGTTGGTTAGAGGTGCTTCAAGGACAAGGTTCCTCTGTGGGGGAGGAAGACAATTTGGCTACCCTTGATTCTTGGCGGCATTTCCTTGATATGGCTGATTCTAAAATGCCCTCCTTGGCATATCCTAATTAGGATGAGCAGACATACTTAGGGCCATTTGTCTTTTCAAGGCTAGTAGTTCATTTGCTAGCTTTTACACCATTGGGTCAGTGGTGGCTGTGGGTGAGTATTCAAAAGATGAAGAGGGTTTGCCTCTATTAGGATCTCTCCTTATCTTTCTTACCAAGATAAGGTCATATTTTAACTCAGTAGCCAAGTCTTGAGTAGTAACAAGGTCTATGTGTCTAGCTCGTCTCAACAAGAAACTCACTTTAGGTAGCTGTGAGTTGATGAAGAAGCATTTGAGGTTTTGAGGTGTCAGCTAGGTGACCATAGGAATCCTATGCCTCAGCTTGTCGAACCTAGAAATGAAGTCCCTCATAGGATCATGGGGCTCATTATTCATTTATGTGAGCTGGGGTAGTAAGGCATGTACATATTTTTTGGGCATAAAACTTGCTTCAAACTTGGCTTTAAGTGTGT
This sequence comes from Torreya grandis, assembly GCA_037957365.1. Classification (NCBI taxonomy): domain Eukaryota; kingdom Viridiplantae; phylum Streptophyta; class Pinopsida; order Cupressales; family Taxaceae; genus Torreya; species Torreya grandis. The sequence goes on along the minus strand of JARHVA010008185.1, from coordinate 52,466 downwards.
CCCAGTCAATCACTAATCTAGCTTGTAGATGGTACACCCAATCTACAGTATCACCTTGAAGGGTCTCCACAAAAATCCTGAATGCCACATCTTTGAATTCCACACCTATCACACCACAGGCTATGATAAAGGCTGCAATGTGTTCATCAAGGTGAACTCTCCCATCTCCAAAGAATTTGGGGAAGTTTTTTCTTAAACTGTGTGGAAGTTCATGCAGAGGTGGAGTCAAGTTGAGTGGGCCAAATGAGTTAACCCAGGGGCCTTGAACTGCCATGATTTAATTATGAAAAATAGGGATAACAAATCTGGGTGGAGTGGCTAGATTGTAGAACAAAAATGGAATAGAATTGGCCCTGCTTTAGCTTGAGGCTTCAAGCTACGTACTCTTTCCCAGCAACTCTAGTTTTGCAGACCAGATAAAATAATGGAGTTGGAAGAAGATGGTAAGGCTATAATGATAATGGGTAAGACACAAAATAGAGCCACCAGAATACATAATGGATAAGGCTAGGGACTACTTCAATCTAAAACTTGAGGTTTCATACTACACATTCATCCCCAGTGGAGTTGCCAAAAATTGTTGGGTGAATATTTTGTTGGCCAGCTAACTGGTCACCAAAATAGTTCCCATCACCACAGCATAGAGAGATTGGTCATCTAATGTTGAATGTTTACCACATCTAATGGGGACAAATCTCTCCTCTCATCAAGGGGAGGTTCCCTATTAAATATGCAGAATATATATATATATATATATATATATATATATATATATATATATATATATAAGCAAAAAGTAAGACACGGGGGTGGAATGAACCATCCATCTCTCTTTTTTTAGAGATGATGCTAAGAAATAGAGGAGAAATCTTGGGTGATTAGTGAAGGAACTTCTCTTATTTTAGAAGTAACATTCAACCAAGAGCCACATCCCTCCCTAGATAGTAGAAATCCTAGTGAAGCGATAGAAGGCACTTCTCTTCTTTTAGAAGTGCTTGTTCTTGCAAACAATAGGACTCTTTCTGGAAAGAAGTGACTGGTAACCAGGTCCAAAGTAACCAAAAATCTATGATTTAGCTCAAAGTCTCCACCTTGACTACCCTAGAGTGACGTATGAAGAACAATGGGGGCACAAAGTCATCCCAAGGTCCTTTACATAGAAATCAAAAAGAAAAACACACACTAAAAATAATTATTTCAGCACAAAGTATGAAAGTAATAGGTTTCAGGACACCTTCCTTATCACTTCTACTAGCTTTGCTTGTTAAATTAAATAAACAAGAACACATTTAAAAGATAGAAATAAGAACAATCTCTTAAAATGATATAAGCTATACATCACAAAGTCTGTGAATCACTTACTTTCTCATTCAAATAAAATAATATGAAATACAATCTAAGCTCAAAGTCTTAGTATTCACCTTTCAATTTGGGTAGAGTTTTGCTTCTATCTTTGGGAAGATATCTCTTGTAACAATGAAAGAGTTTACATTATATAGAGGCTAGGAAATACTTGGCACTTTGTCCCATGGAGTGACCTATATTGTGAAATCAATGCCTTGGCTACATTTTTGATTCTATCAAGAAGGGCCATGCTAGAGCAGGGCAGCTGCCTTAACTATGGCATGTTGGTTCATCTTCCTTGTCTTCTCTTGAGTTTGAATCACTAATTCCATCACCTACTAGCCACGTAAATGTCTATTCTACCTTTAATTTAAATGAGACAAACAGGCTACACTTTCAATGTTTGTAGGCCCCAAATATCTACCCAGTGAACTACTTCACCTATTGGAATTAACTATCACTGAGTTTCCCTCTTTAACTCTTTCTTCTCTTGGTCCTAGCCTTAGGGTCTTTGAATGCATCGAGTCTATGCTCTAAGTCTGTAAGGATCAATCAGATGCTTCACTACAGTAATTTTGACATTCATGGGTCTCTCTTCCTTTGAAGGTTAACGGCTAACCATTCACCCCAATTTTGACATTTGTAGGCCTATCATTTTACTATGACATGGGTGAGGACACATGGCAACATCCACAGCTTTGAAATAAGCTTATGGGAATAGGCCTTGAGACTTTATAGAGGCTAGAGGCATAGACGTAGACATGTGGCAATTTTTGCTACACTGGGATGGGACACGTGGCACGTTCTACTCTATGAAGCTTCATTTGAAACTATGTCTTAGCACATGACACTTGGTATCTTTTGTTACACTTTTGAGGCTCGACCCTTCTTGAAAGGAACTTTCCCTTTGGTATCTCGAATAGGGTCCATTTTATGTGTCAAGTGTCCCTCTACAAGGGTCTCTGTCCTTTTGGATCCTCCCAGTGGCCTTCATGCTTTTCATCTTCGATGGGCCTATTGTGCCATGTATTTCCTCTGGATAAATTATCTGAAGGAATTCCTTCATTTTCTTCAGACAAAAAGTCTGAAGAAATTCCTTTGGATAATTTGTCCAAAGAAATTCCTTTTTTTGGCTCTGTGCCTCCTGCAAGGACATCCCTCTTTGACACATGGTAGTATCCATTGCTTCTTTCCAAGGACACATGGAGTCTTCTATTGCATCATGTTAAAACCCTCCACCATCAACACCTAGCACTTTCTACTATCAGGGTTTTATAGCATCATAAAAATGCTTTGGGCTCACTTAGGTTATTTTAGATGATGACACATGTCAGCCTCTATTGATCTCTACATGGGACATGTGGCATCATCTACCAATTCTCATAAACAAAGTGTAATGGGGCCTTACTGATGACACTTGGCAGCATCTGCCTGACTCTTTCTTTTATGCACACTTATTTTCTTAACTGAGGCGGCCTTTGAACCCGTGAACCTGATAAACTTATGAAGTGGTTCAAGGTTCAACAGTTTGGTCAGTTCATTCCTTTGAGTCACTTTGGCATCTTTAAAACAAGTGCATTGAACCATTTGGGGCTTGAACCCATTGAACCATTGAACCAAAATGGTTCAAGGTTCAACGATTCAAGCCTTTGAAACTCGTTAGATGCTCAGAGCTGTAGAACTTTGAAATGGTTGAACTTTGAACCTCTATCGAAGCACTTATCTCTCGTTGACGACATTAAACCTTTGAACCCATTGAACCAAAATGGTTCAAGGTTCAATGGTTCAATGGTTTAATGCTTGCTGATGGACTCTTTTTTCTATTGAAACAAGGCACTAACCCAAACCTAAAGATGACCAAGTGTTGGAAACTGGTTCTTTTAATTGAACTCACCTACAAAATCCTTTGAACCTATTGAACCTGCTATTCCCCTTATTGAAAAGCTTGAAAAATGAGGAATTTGAAAGATCAAAAAAAAAATTAAAAAGGGAAGAGACAATTTTGGTCTTGTAGGGCCCAAAATAGTTCATATGTTGTCCCAAAAATGAGTGATATTTTTGGGGGACAACACATTTCTACATGGCTTCTTGGTGATGGCTTAGTTCTTCTATACTTGTGAAAGAACATTTGAGGCTCAAAATGAGTTTTTAAGACCTATAAAACCTACTTTATGTCCATTAATGATTGAAACACCATGAGAACCTACTAGATTTCTTCCTTGAAACTCTAGACCTATTTCAAGACATGCTTCCAAAGATCAAAAAATTGCACTTTAAGCTAATTAAAGTGTTTCAAAAATTTTGTAAGTGTTTTGTGATCTCCACTTGAATTCCATATGATCTTTGTGACATTAGATCACTCTTAAACTAGGACCCTGCTTAACTTCTTAATTTGGATTAGACAAATTTTGTTATGTAGGCCAAATTTAGCCAACATATTTGGTGACTTAGTTGGGTAACATCTTTCTATGCTTGATAACTTAGAACATATACATGAATTTGGAATTATAAATAATGACAAACTTGATTCATGGATGTAAACATCCCTGTTGACTTACAAAGACAATTAATTCCACCAAAACATGTAAGGAACTAAACAAAATAGGGAAGCTAACTAAAAATAAAATAGACTAATTATGTATAGGGGAGTTTGCTTCCTTAATAGTAATGTTCCAAGTGTATCCCATTAACTATAATAAGAAGCTCTTCACCATCCATTTTTGTAAGCTAAAAGGTATTATGGGATTTGTAGCTAGATATTGTATATGGAACACTCCAAAAAGATTCAAACTTTCTATGCCTTCTTATCTTAGTTTTTCCCTCATCCCACTTGAGGATAATATCTCCTTATTTGAAACTTATTGAAGAAGCTCCTTTGTCAAAGTCTCTCTTCACTTTTTCTTGATGGCTTTCCATGGCTAACATGTACTAATGTCTTGTCTCTTCCAATTACATAAGCTCAACATATTTAATCTCCATAGGTTCATTCTCTAGAAACATAAGTTGATGCATTAGTTCTAGGGTAGGAAATTCAAGATAAATAGGAATTCTTGCTTCCTTACCATATACCATCTTTTAGGGAGATTTGGCTATTGAATTCTTGTAGGTGATTCTATCATCCCATAGAGCTAAATTCAATTTTAGATTCCATGACCTTTGATTATCTTCAATTATTCTTCTTATGATCTTTAATAGGTTCTTATTAGTAGACTCAATAAGACCATTTCCTTGGGAATAATGGTTTGATGAAGTGCTAAGATAGGCACCATTTTGAACTTCCCGTTGGATAAGTTTAGACCCCAAAAATGCCATATCATTATCAAAAATGATGGTTAAAGGGACTCTAGATCTAGTAAACAAGCCTTCATAGAAATCTAGAACATTGGACTCATTTGCTTCCTTCAATGCCACTACTTATATCCATTTAGTAAAGTAATATGTAGCAGTCAGTATCCATTTATGTCCTAAAATTGAAGGGGAGTTAATGAGACCAATAAAGTCTAATCCCCATTGGAAAAATGGCTAATACACTATGATTGGTTGGAGAAGTAAGGCTACAAGTTTCACCTTTTAAACATACATAACACATTGTCTACATTTCCTAACACATGCATGACAATCACCAAATAAGCTTGGCCAATAATACCCAAATGTTATGATCTTATGGGTTGTGGTCCTTAATAAATAATGCCCTCCACCATTTCCATCATGGAATTATTCAAGAAACCTTTCCTTTTGATGTTATCCAACGCATCTTAACAACATTCCATTAATATCTTTCTTGAACAAAACACCATCAATAAGAAGAAATGGAATATATTATAATATGAATTTTTTTTAAAGGGGTTAGATGAGAGGTATTAAAGGTATAATCCACTAAGAGGGGGTGAATCAATGGTGGAAAACAATCCAATTCAATTTCCAAACCCTTTCAAATACTTAAGAATTTAATACAATCATTCATGAAGCAAACAACTCATTCATAATAGTGAACAATGAAAATAATGCAAGATCACATACACAACACAAGATCTACATGGGAAATCCTCTTGGGGAATAAAACACACTCTCAAGCCTAAAAAAACATGGACTACTTTTCCATAATATTATCACAAACAAGATATTGATCAAGTCCTTCTGATCAAAGTAATTTAGTGAAACCCTATTTCAGAAGAAGTAACTACCCATTTAGACCCTCCTTGAGAAGAACATTTCCACCTTAAAACTGATGTCTTTAACAACTGATGATGGACCTCTACTTATTATTCTTCACCTTCACTCAAACTCAATCTACAAGAGCACTATTCTTCTAGAAGAATTATGACCTATAAGTTGTACAAGAAGTCCTCAATCTATTATGATCTTCAACTCATCCTCAAAGCACTCTACCCCTCCTTCAACCTATAAAACAAACACACACAATCCTCTCTCCAATATCTCTCAAATCTCACACTTACAAATCTAGAACCCAACACATTTGGTTTCACTATATATAGAGAAATAATGAATTATCAAGTCCATAATAATCCTTATTAGCCATAATGCATGACTTCACCATTAAGGAATCTCACATGAGTCACACTTAAGTAGATACACGTTTTAATAAGGCCTTTTTAGCTCTTATAAGTCTCATGGAGACCTATTCACCCATTTAACACACCTTCAAATGAAATAAGAACATAGGACCACTTTAAAATACATAGGTCCAATCTTTATGTCCACTTCAACATCCTCAAATAATCATAGTCATCTTGGCTCACCTATTCATATTATGCTCAAACAACTCAAACAAATACCTTATACATAGGAACACCATTACTGAACATACAATTAACTTCTTAATAATTGTTCATACTTAAGATAGATTGATCACACCTTTAAAATATTCATAGAGCATCCTCATAGAGTCTATAATACTCCCTAATATCTAATTCACCATGAAACATCAAAACAACATCTACATAAGCTCGAACATCCTTATCTAGTCATTTGAAAAATAAGCATGAATACATAGTCAACTTTAAAATTTAATATCTTTGAATATACACATTTTCATATAATCAAATCAAGTTCATTAGATGCATCTTGAAATCCTCTTCATCTTTTCTTTTTACTGCATGAGAAATTTTGTCTTCTATCAAAAGATATGTCAAAAAAACTAGATAGTGGTTTTTCTCTTAGCAAATTCAAATATTCAAATGGCAATAGTCACAGTTAAACCTCAAACATAATGCTCATATCTCGTGTCTTGTTAGATCAGTTTGAAAATACACCATCGATATTTTTCAATATTTAATGCATAGGTGGTAATGCTCATATGTTAAACCATATTCACTTTGACATCATTTCATGTAATCTTGAAATGTTGACTCAATGCATTTTGTCAATATCTATGGATTGATCATGTCTTTAACAATCAATGCTCACCATTTGATCAATCTGTATAAATGTCCACTCACCATTGGATCCTTATCCTATACCTTTGTTCAGTCATTAAACATCATGCACATGTCCTCATCTCACTACTTATTGAATTCTTAGAGTAAATCACACCATTGATCTAGCTCTAACTGTAACATGTGAAAAAATGACTAAGTATGGGGACCCTTTCAATATGCCCAAGTAGCCATTTTAAAACCTTAATAACTTCTTTTGTGCTTCAATGCATGATCTCAAATTTAGATCAGATGATTTCTTCACATAAGACAATCCAACCATGTGACATGCTTCTCCTAAAGAATTCAATCATGAAAGATATATATCCATAAAAATCCTTCTCAAAAAATTATATCACAGAGCCAATTATGTCTAGATTTTATCTTGTATACCAACTTTGCTCTTTCATAACTTTTTCCTCACTTCAGTGTATGATCTAGAATTATAATAACTCAACTATGCATAAAATTGGACAAACCCATATGATCATTTTATTTTTACACCTTCACATGTGAAAGATAAAACACCATTTCCATGTTCCCTTAGCTCTTCTTTCCATATTGCAAAATTGGCTATGGAAAAACATAGTCAAACTGCCTGGGAGCCCAACTTTGCATATACATATCTTTTCCCATGCTTTGATGCTTGACTTGTAATTTAGAAAAAATAAAATAGGTATAAAACTAAATAAACCCATATGATCACCTTATTATTAAATTTCCACACGTGAAATATATTACATCATCAAATTGTTTACTAGGCTATTTCTAGTTACATTGTAAATTTGGCTATGGGAAAACAATGAATTTTGACTGAGAAGCCAACGTTTCAACCTCATATATTTTACTACACTTTGACACATGACTTGAGATATGGTAAATAATAACTAGGGACCAATATGAACACAACCATATGACCAACTCCCCTTGACTCATTCTTATGTGGAAATGGTGACATCATCAAATTGCCTACTCAAAATTTCTGCCACTAGACCAAAACTATCTAGATGAAAACTATGGATAGCTAGATGAATTTCACATATGGACACAAAATATCAAAGAATATATAACATATTAGGGACCTCTTTCACATGATCCAATCAACATAATCATCCCTAAACATCTCTAATCATGCTATAACTAAAGATCAACTAAGCCTCCTTTGAGCTCATTAAGATAAACACATTACAAATTTTGTCATTATCACTTAGGCTATCAAAGAAATTCAACCACACATAAGGAAACCTACATGAAATTATTAAAAATTATCCAACAATCTCCCTCTTTTTCATTGATGTCAATAAACATCATATATAGTAGTATACATCTTACATTCTCTCTCTTCAAGCACTCTTTCAACAAGAACTTTCTCCCCCTTTGACATAATGACAAAGTGGAAACCAACTGATCCTAAGGACTTAAAAATAATATCAAAATAATAAAGGAACATCTTATAAAGATTATATATACTTCCCCTTACCTTGAGCCTACTTTAGGTTCCCTTCATAATATATTCTTGCTCCATGCCAACACTCACTTTAACCAAGCACTATAATCAATGAAGACAACACACTCAAAATACTAAAAATTGATGAAAATTAAAAATAAACATCTGAGAGGGAGTCCCCGTAATATTTCTAATCCTTTGCACCACTTGATCCTCTTTAGATCTCCACACACCATTAGGAACCACCACCTTGGCTTATCGGCCTTCTCTCTCAAGACACTTCCATGACCACTAACAGAGCATCATATAATTCATCAATTAGGAAAGATTATCTATAAAAACTTTAGAACTCACTTTTAGACATTAATTCCTTTATATTTTGGAGAAAATTAACAAAATCACTCTTCTTCTCATTAGGCATGTCTAGCCTTCTTGTAGCCCTACCTATAACTTATCGATCCGATCATTTTCAATAGACACATCTTCAAGACGTAAAAATTCATATATAGATCAATCTCATATGCCACCTCAAGCACACCAATTTTTATCACTAATCTCATCCTGTATAACATACTTTATTCACAAACCTACTAGCTAATTAGCCCTCCATATTGACAAAAACATGAATAACTTGAGAACCATAAACCTTCAAAACTTTATGAATCTTGATTAAACCATCTATTTGGACCATTAATCATATTAAGAAGCCTTAGAACTTAATTCACAAGGTAAACCACTTTTATAGAAGATCCCAAAACCTTAGAATCTAAAAACAAACAAAGTCAACATAACACCTTCTATTCAACATCCACCTCTGAAACTTCTTATACACCTAGAGATAACCATTACATACTTTTAGACCAAGATTTGACATTCCACACCATTAGGAAGCTTGACTTCCTATATCCCATTTTAGGACCTAGATATTCATAAACACAAACTAAGAAACCCAAGATCAAACAAAAATCTTCAATTTGACTATAAAATACCTTCAAATCACAAAACCACCTGGATCATGCTAGAATAAGGTCAAAAAACCCTTATATGTAAAAATATTACCTTAAAAAATCATAAAACCTCATTTTCCATCTAGGAATCTTCAATCTGACACTGCAAACTGCTTCCATATATAGTTATCAATATCATGGCATTACTTCAACATATTTTCCATCCAGACATACCTGTTCCAACTGAGAACATTCAACTCTAGAACATCTTGATAATAGCATAATAACACTTGATTCTCCACTAAAAGAAACACCCTCTATATGTAAATACTCTAAAATAAATACAAATCCTCATATTCCTCCTCCTCCTTGATTAATTGATACTTATAGTTATTTTTGTTATTATTTTTCTTCTTTGGCTTTAGGGAAACACTTCTTCAACTAATACAACATTATCCTATTCTTCCATGACTGGATTATCAATAAATGGATTCAACATAGATTTATAGCATAGCTTTTCATATTAATAATCTTACTTTTATCTTTAATCATTCTTACTAGGCACTTAATCAATAATAAAAAGATGTTCACTTAGATCCATACATACCTTAGGATTAGCCTCAACCAGTATCTTTGTCTTTTCCTTGAGCTTGGTCTCTTCATTCTCAACATGAGAAGTCAATGAGAGATATTAGCACTCCTAAACTTCTAAGGCATTATTCACCATAAAAAATAAATTACTTGGACATATAGCCTCATCATAATTCCTACTTACCACCTTTGGTATCCATGATTTCACTTGCCTTGTATCTTGTACTCTAAGATCCTGATAAAACCTATTCTATCTTGTAGGCCTTTTCTTGCATATTATATAAATGTGACCTCTTTGTTCATGATTAAATCACACCATAATTTTTTCAAAAATCTCTTTCTACCTTTCTATATTTGGATAATATATTGCAATGTGTCCTAGTTCATAACAACTATAACACTCAATATCTCTTGAAGGAAACTCAACTTGGCTTACCTTAAATGGAAATTTTTTTGAAAAGTGTCCCACATCATGATAGTTGAGACACTCAACCTTACTTACACCTTTTGACTTATGATCCCCATTATAGTTCTAAATAAATTCATTCTTAACATGTCTTTTACATTCTCTAGCTCTATGCCCAAATTGATTACAAGTATAACAATAACCATTAAAATTTATATACCTCATGACATTTTTTGTCCTAGTTTGTCTTTATTATACTAGTACCTTCATTCCTTGTCTTATGATTTATCTTAAAAGGATGATCAACCTTATTCACATTAGTCTTCATATTATATTGAGTTGCAATCTCTAGTTCTTCTTTGTATCCAAGACTAATCTTATCACTTGCATGTTTTTTATCATTCAGAATGTTGTCTAGATCACTTGAGCTTTTTTCAAAACTCACAAATGATATTACCTTACTAGACATCTTCTCTAACTCATATTTTAATGACTAATTTTATATTAAATACATTTCACATTCATCTTATTTAGCTTTTGAGCTTTTAGATATGATTTCTAATTGACAACTAAGATGTTTAACCATATCTTCATGCTCCTTGGCATTTTCATCCATTCTTGCCTCAAACACACTAAATTTCTCCTCAAATTTCTTGATTTTAGATTTAATATTTTTATTGATCTTCTTCTCAATCTTTAATTCTTCATGAGCATAAGTCAAAGTGGTCTCATAGTCCACCTCATCTTCATTGTAATCTAAATCACTCTAAGTAGACTTATTTTACTATTAGCAACGTCCTTCCTCAACCATGAACAAAGATTCATCTTCAACTAAACCATCATCTTCATGATCATATTATGAATCACTATCTTCTCTGTTATTTGATGAATTGCAATCTTCTCTGGTGTAGAGACTCTTGTCCTTGAAGAACTTCTTGTTATCAAAGCTTCTGAATCCCTTTTTGCTTTTATTATACTTGAAATATCTCTTACCATCATCATGACCTTGATCATATTCCTTAGCATCATACTTATTATACTTATGAGGGCACTTATTATCAAAATGTCCTATCTCACCATAATTTTAGCATTTAAGGGGTAACTTACCTTTATACTTGCCTAAACCTATTCTTAATTTCCTTGAAATTAAAAAAATTAGTTCATCCTCATCTATATTAAGAATGCCATCCTCTTTAAAATTCCTACCTTGGAAGTTCTTCTTTGTCTTCATTTCAATCTTAGCTTCCTTCTTTGGTGGTATATCATCATTCTTCCTCATCTCATAGGCAGTAAGGGTGTCATGTAATTGATCCATCTTCAACTGAGTAAGGTTACAACTCTATTTGATAATAGATAATTTTGGATAAAAATTGGGGGATAGAGACCTTAATACCTTTTGAACAATAGTAACCTCTTAAATATTTTCTCCAATATCTCTGATGATGTTCATAATCTCATCAACTCTTTACAGAAAGGATGCCACAATATCTTCTTCATTCATATTGAGACTTTCAAATTTCCTTCTATGAGTTTGTAACTTTTCCAACTTAACCTTTGAATCTCTTTCAAAAATAGTCTTCAATTTACCTCTTATTTCATTGGTAGATGTACAATGAATTACTTTGGTAAACTTAGTTTCTATAAGACCACAGGTGTTGGAATTCATTGCCTTAGAATTATTCTCAAATAGATTATTATCTACAACACTAGATGTATGAGTAGTAGGAACAACATAAACATCCATAATATATTTACATAAATAAAACCCTAGGGACATAATGTATGTCCTTCCTGGTACTCTAAAAAGGATAATTAGATCCATTAAACATTAGTTCTTTCTTATTAGAGAAACCACCTTGCAAATTTTTATTATCCATTTTACCTTGGACCACCTTTAATCTATCAATATTTTATAAAGGACCTCAATCTAATACTAAATTTTAGAGGTATAATCCACTGAGAGGGGGGGGGGTGAATCAGTGGTGGCAAACAATCCAATTCAATTTTTAAACCCTTGTAAATACTTAAGCATTCAATACAATCATTCATGAAGAAAAAAATTCATTAATAGCAGTGAACAATGAACATAATGTAAGATCACATACACAACACAAGATCTACGTGGGAACCCCTATTGGAGAATAAAACCCACTCTCAATCCTATAAACACATGGACTATTATCCTATAATATGGTTAGAAATAAGAGATTGATTATGTCCTTATAATCATGAACCTTCGGTCAAGTCCTTGTGACCTAAAACATTGATCAAGTCCTTTTGATCAAAGGTCTTTAGTGAAACCATATTTCAAAATGAACAACTTGCCTTAAGGAAGATCAAGTATTTTACACCCTCCTTGATAAGAACACTTCCACTTTAAAAATGATGTCTTTAATAACTGATGATGGACTTCTACTTATCACTCCTCACCTTTACTAAAATTCAATCTACAAGAACACTACTCTACCAATATAATTATGACATATAGGTCATACAAATAGTCCTCAATCAATTCTTCTCTTAAAATCATCCTCAAGGCACTCTACCCCTCCTTTGATCCATAAAACACACACACAAGCCTCTCTCTAATCTCTCCCAAATGCTCACTTACAAATCTAGAACCCAACACATTTAGTTTCATTATATAGAGAGAAATCATGAATTATGAAGTCCACAATAATCCTTGTCAGCCATAATACATGAATTTACCCTTAAAACATCTCACATGAGTCATACTTAAGTAGTTAGACCTTTTAATAAGGCCCTTGCATCTCTTATAGGTTTCATGAAGACCTATTCACCCATTTATCACACCTTCAAATAAAATAAGAACACATGACCACTTTCAAATACATAGGTCCACTCCTTATGTCTAGTTTAACATTCTAAAATAATCATAGTCATCTTGGATCACCTAGTTATATGCTCAAATAACTCAAAGAGATACCTTTTACATAGAAACACCATTACTGAACATATTATTAACTTCTTAAGCATTAATCATACTCAAGATAGATTTATCATACCTTTAAAATATTCATGGAGTATCCTCATCGAGTCTACAACACTCCCCAATATCTAATTTACCATTAAACATAAAAATAACATCTACATAAGCTCAAACATCCTTCTTGGGTCACTTGTAGAATAAGAATGAACACATAGTCAAATTTGAACATTAATATATTTGATTGTACATACTTGTAGATCTTAAAATTAGGTTCATTAGATGCATCATGGGAACCTCTTCATTTTTTTAATGCATGAGAAAATTCATCTTCTATCAAAATATATGGCCCAAAAACTAGACATTAGCTTTTCCCTCAACAAATTCAAATATTTAAATGGCAATGGTCATTGTTAAACCTTGAACACAATGCTTTCATCTCGTGTCTTCTTAGCTTAGATCAAAAGTACACCATCAATATTTTTGGATATTTAACATATAGACACCAATGCTCAAACATTAAACCATAGTAACTTTTAAATCCTCTCATGCAATATTTAAATTTTAAATCAACATGCTCCATCAATCTATATCAATTAATAAGGTCTTCAATGATCAATGCTCACCATTTGATCAATATATACGAATGCCCACTCACCATTGGACCCCTATCTTATACTTTTTCTCAATAATTAAAGATTATGTACCTATCCTCCTCTCACTACTTCCTGACTTCTTAGAGAAATATACACCATTGATCTATCTCAAACTTTAACATGGAAATGACTAAGTATGGGGACCCTTTTAATATGCTTGAGTATCCATTTTTGAACCTTAATAACCTCTTCTATGCTTCAACACATGATCTAAAATTTGGTTCAGATGATCTTATCACATAGGAGATTCCAACCATGTGACACAATACTCCTAAATCCTTCACTCATGTGAGATATATTTCCATAAAAATACTTCTCAAAAAATTCTATCGCAAATCTAACTATTTCTAGATTTTGTTTAAGATACCAACTTTGCTCCTTCACAACTTTTGGCTTACTTCAATGCATGATCTAGAATTTAGCAAAAATAAACTATGCATAAAACTAAAAAAACCCATATGATCAGTTTATTTTAAAATTTTCACGTGTTCAAGATACAACACCATCAAAATTCTCACTTGGATCTTCTTGCCATATTGCAAAATTGGCTAAGTATTTAGAAACATAGTCAAACTGCCTAGGATCCCAACTTTGCATATGCATATATTTTCATGTGCTTCAGCGTTTGACCTAAAAGTTAGTAAAAATAAAATATTTATAAAACTAAATAAAAACATATGATCACCTTCTCCAAAAATGTCCATAAATGTGAGATATTCCATCATCAAACTACTACTCAGTTATTTCTAGCTACATTACAAATTTGAATATGGGAAAATAGTTTTGATTGAGAAGCTAACTTTACACCCTCATATATTTGATCATGATTATATGAATGGCCTGAGATATTTCACATAAAAAATAGGGACTAATTTTATGACATCCATATGACTAGCTCCCCTTGACTCATTACCATGTGGTAATGGTGATGTTAAAAAACTACCTACTTAGATTTCCTGCCACTAGACCCAAACTATCTGGATGAAAACTATGGGTAACTAGATGAATTAAACTTATGTAAACCAACTATTAAAGTATATATAAAATATTTTGGACCTATTTCACATTCTCAAATAACCGTACTCATCCCTAAACATCTCTAATCATGCTAAAACTAAAGATCAACCAAGCCTCATTTGAGCTCATTAAGACAAACACACTACACACTTTATCATTATCACTTAGGATATCAAAGTACTTCATCAAATAAAAAATAAAACTACATGACATCAACATAAAATAATTTATAATTATACAACAAGAGGCATAAAGACCATCATTGGAGATATCCTACCAAATCATGATACCAGGTGGAAGGTGAGGTATGATCAGTGGTAACTTCTTCATCATTTGACACCATAACCACCTCATTGGCTTATATGTCTTGGGATAGATGATCAAAAATTACTTTATCTATAACCATATTTATGACCTTGATCTCCACATCATACTCCATTACCTTTGTTATCCAACCAACTCTTTTCTCATTTATATTTGGATGGGTAACCATCAGATGTATCTTATTATTAGACAATTAGTTTTTAAATTTATTGAGATAAATTATGACTAAAATTACATGATTTTATATTAATGAGTACCTTATTTCATATTCTTCTAGGACTTGATTGAACAAGGTTATTAGCTACTCTAAAGCCTCCTAGTTTTATTGCATAATAATGCCTGAAATGGTGTCAAAGTTAGCATAGGTGTATAGAATGAAGTCCTTTGAGAAATCTAGGTTCATGAGCATAGGATCACTAGCCATGGATTTATTAATTTATTCGAAACTCCTTACTCATTCCTTGGACTAGTCGAAGCTCTGATTCTTCTTTAGCATGGTTATAAGTGGCTTAGATAAAGTGGAAAATTTTGAGATGTATCTTCTAATAAAATTAATCTCTCCTAAGAAAATTTGTAAATATTTTTTGCGCTTAGGCAAGGAAAGTGAAATAATTAAAGCTATATTTTTAATATCTATGCTTAAACCATGATTTGAAACTATATGTCCAAGAAGCTTACCTTCATGAACTAAGAAGACACAATTTTTGGGATTTAGGGATATCCCAAATTGTCTACATCTTTCAAACACTTGATCAAGGTGAAATATGTACTCACTTGCATTATTTGAAAATACTATTCCAAAATATACCATCATATACTTTTTAAGAAGGCCCTAGAATGCCATATCCATGGCTCTCTAAAAATTTACTCCAGCATTGGATAGACCAAAGGGAATCTTTCTATAAGAAAATGTCCCCCATTTTGTGGTCAAGGTTGTCTTGAAATGTTCTTATTTTTTGACCAAAATCTAGTTGTAATAATTATAACCATCCAGAAAGGAAAACCTTTTTAAACCTATAACCAACTATAAAATTTCTTCCAAAGATGGTAGTGGATAGTGGTGTTTAAGGGAAGCCTTATTCAAGTCCTAGAAATTAACACATAGTCTAATTTTACCATTCCTTTTCATACTAGGACAAAGTTTACCACCCAATTCAAGTTCTTGATTGGAAATATAATAATTGACTTAATGATCTTATAAATCTTAGCTCTCATTAAAGGCTCAAGTTTAGGATTAATAAGACTTTGTCTTTGTCTTACTAACCAAGTCTCATCTTCTAGCTCAATGGTGTTGAGCTAAAATTGGGTCAAGTCCCTTGAGATCACTATATTTCCATGAAAATAAATCAACAAAACTTGAACATAGCTTAATGAAAGCCTCATTTTTTGAATAAATTCATACCTTGCCCAACTTTAGGTTTTTACTAGGTACAACTTCCACATTGGTGACAAGGTTGAATTTTACTTGTTTAGCTTATCAGCACCACTAAGTATGTTGTAAAGTGTGATCAATCCCTTGGGAAACTTATTTGTTGTTAGTTACACAATCTGATCACCATATTATTGCAAGTACTTTGACTAATATCTTTAATAAAACTTAGCTTCTTGTAAGAATCTGATAATATGATCATCATCTTCGAACAATTTGTAATTATCATTGTTATCTAGAATATAAGGCCTTATAATCTCCTTATTGTGTGTCTAGAACTTTTCATTTCTTACATCATCTAGGACACTAAATTATGTGCCAATGGTAGCCAACCTGTCTGCATGTTTGTTCTCATCTCTTGGTATTGCCTAAATGTTGAAGGCTTAAAACTTTGCAAGTAAGTCCCATACCCTATGCTTATAAGATTTAACCAATGGGTTTTTGCATACATTAAGACCTATCACTTTATGAACTAAAATTTCAATATCACCAAAGACTTGTAAGGTGTTGAATTTCATCTTCCTAGCCCAATGTAAACCATGAACTAGTACCTCATATTATGTAGCATTATTTGAATAACCAAATTGAAATTTAATAGATGAGGAGTACCTTTGCTTTGATAAAAAAATAAACATCATTATAGATTTGGTACCATGCTTGTTACTTGATCCATCAAAATATAATTTTCAAAGGCCATCACTAAGCTCATCATCCTTCATCAAGGCTAGAATTAGTGCATCTTTTTCATGTAATAAATAAACACCAAGTCCTTCTTCTTAAATTATATTGTAATGATCATATTCATGTGATCTAGAGGCTCACTCATCTTCTAAGGGTGATTCATCTTCCTCTATGATATCTTCTATCACCTCATATGAGATGAGGTAATTGGTGTTCACAACACTTGGAATATATTATTCCAAATATAACCATGTAATAGGTTTAAAATGTATGGTTACCTTAGTGCCATACCTAGTCTTGAACATCAAATATGTCCAATTAGATGATAAGTATCCTCCAATTTTTTAAGTAAAGTCCCTTGACAAACACATGGTAAAATAGAGAGGCAAGTCCACCACAATTACATCCTAATGAATGGTGACATTGGGACAAACATGTAGTGTCAACTTTAGATCTTTAATGATGCATGTATGAAATAAAAAATTAATCATGTTTATAAATCAATCCTATCTTAGAGAAGATAGATCATACCTATACTTCTTATTGGGGATACACTTTTTAAGTGGGAACATGACCAATATGGGGATATGATAAACCTAATTAGGAGATGACTTGTCACAACACATCATGATAGGAATGGTTATGAAGCCTAAAATTTTAAAAAATAACACAACCACCCTAATAGAGTGGTAAGGTTTAAAATATTCACTCTATTCTAATGATAATAAAGTAAAATATAATCTAGTGCTCACCAAAGATTGTGGCATAAAGTGGAGGTGAGAAACAATATAACAAACATGTATAGGGAATTTTATTTAAATTAAATATGAGTAACACCATAATACGTAATTTATTAAAGATAGTATTATTCAAGCCAACACTTATGCTACTTATATATACTAAAAGAGAGGAGAACAAACTTAGAATATACTTACCTGAATGTGAACTTGTTGAGACTCAATCTCTCCCTTGGCCAAAGGGGCTTCATAGGAGGTTATTTTGGTTTGAAAGGATCACTAAGAAAGTCCAAATCATCCAAGACTTATCCATAAGACTAGATTCTTAAAATAAGAAACCTAAGCTAAATTTCTTCAATTAGAATGGTGGAAGAGCATATTGTAAAGAATAATGAGTGAATAATAACTCTTGATTTCACATATAAATAATGACTGAAATGATCTTGTATATATAGGCAGATCTTACCTTAAATCCTTCTAAGAATGTTGGCTATATAGGTTTGACCTAGTTGACTCAATGTGTTTCAAAGATAATTTACTAAGTCTGAGCTAGGTCAACCAAAGGGATAAAAAGTTAAGAAAGTAAATAATACCCCTAAATTGTACTAGGTTGACCTAGTTGACCCAGTACAAATGACTATCCAAAAGGATTTTAAGACAAGAAAAGGAGGAATGGAAAGAGGAAAATACTGGAGGAATAATCAAGAGAGGATAAATAGATTAGGGAATGGTTTATATATCTATTTGGATTGGTAATAATGTGGACATAAGGGACAAAAATATTATGAAGCACTAAAGGTATACCCACCCCTTTCTTGGTGCACTCTTTAGAGCATGCATTCAAAGAGATTGAGTTTCCATGGGTTCCTGCAAGAGGTAAAGCTAATATTAGTATATGATAAAAGTTAAAAATATTATGTGTATACATATGCCCCACTTAAAGTTCATCATGTGTCACTAAGGTGTAATAGGGGATAGTGATTTGAGAAGAAACACAGTAACACATAATGTTGATGATAAAAAAACGTTTTAGTATTTTAAAGAAAAAAAAACCAAAATTAAATGACTCAAAAGGAAAACTACTCTAAAAAGTAAAAAACTAAAAAGTGAATGAAATTTGTACCTTGACTTACCTTTTTTCATGGGATGGTTGTCTACTATGTTGTTAGTTTTGATTATGTAGGGTACAAAGATTACTTTTGACAAACCCAATAATACAAAACTAAAGAGAAAAAACAAACAAATGCAAGAAAATCCAAGATAATTGATGCTATAAGGATGGTACATACTTAGTAAATTTGGTAAGCTGGGTTGATTTGTGTTATGTTAGACCAAATGACTAGGTCAAAGACAAGAGTAAATCAGGGAACCAAAAATCCAAGGATACTAGAGACCTAAAAACTCAAACAAGCGATCCTCAAGTAAGAAAGTCAAACTCACTAACTTAAAATAAGGATACATGTCAAACATGATGGTAAAATAAAATAAAATCAATGGTCAAAGACTAAACAAAATGGTAAAAAATCATTGATGAGTGAGTAGTAACAATCTACATCTCATTTAACAAAGGAAAAAAGATGCATAAAAGGGAAAATAATATTTTCAAGTGAGAAGTAACAAGCCAACCACACTCAATAATGAAAAAAAAGGTATGAGTTTAGGTGTTTGTAAAAATAAGATAGAAAAATCATGATAAATGGTAAAATGAAAGTAAATTAAGTGTAGAAAATGAAAAATGATGGTGTAAAGATAGAAGAATCCATAGTTTCTCAAACATGTTTTGCTCTAAGGATAGATAAAATTGAAACAAAGTAGTGTTAGCATGCTTTTAAGAAGTGAAGTATAAAAATGAATCAAAGAAGAAGGGAAAATAGATTTGGAATCATAATTTGTCTTTCAAAGGGGAAAATGAATGGGTGGAGGGGAGAGTGAAGGAAAAACCAAAGTAGAATAACTCATTATCGAAATGAAGACACTCAAATTAGGTTTATCTAAATGAGAGGAATTTTGACCTTAAGGACTATGAATAACTTCTATTACCTACATAATTATTGAGTTAACAAATAGAGTATATATATCATCCCATGAAGGCTATATGCATGAAAATTAAAATAGACCTACCTTCCCACAACATGTTACCCATTCTTTAGGACTCCTTACATAATCATCAGTCTATTATGAAGATTGGGTACTTACATGAGAAAATAGGTATCATCATAGATTTTTTTGAAATCCCCTATTCCAATCTACTGGCCCACCACACCCCAAAGGACCTTGACTCTATGTGAAGTTAACTATGGAGTTTGATTATCGATTTGAGATAGGAGATGTTATTGTAAACATATATTTTGGTGTGAATTTGAATTTTTAAATTTGTATGTTGCCTTTTAGATATCATTTACTTTTGTTTTCAAATGATTTGGTGTTTAAATTTATTGATAGATTTTTCTATTCCTCTTCCATACAGATTTGGAAAACAAAACAAGGGTGCTAAAGATGACTTTCATTTGAATACTTGAGACAATGTTACTAAGAGAGAGAACCTTAAAGAGCATGGGGTCTAAGAGTCTCATAAATATAGGTGAAATAAAAGTGATATCTTGACTTTGACCTTGTTTTATCCAATGTGGAGATGAAAGGAATGGGAAATCAAAAGGAATGACACATGAAAAAATTTGAATTAATTCAAATAATAATAAATGTGACAAAGGGACAAGAGGGATATAATGACAATAAAGTGTGATTCCTTCTCATAAGGAAGAGGGAAATAAAGGAAAACATGCTAACATATATTGTGTAGATTTCATCTAACAAAAAAAGCTAAAGTTGATGAACAAGGCTGAAGAACATGAAAAGGTGGTAATTTTATGAGGATTGTCAGGTACTCTCCATGGTCTTACAAATAAAATAATAAAAGAGGGATCCAAGAGGGTGTCAATAATAAAGAGAGAAGTAAAATAAGGTAAGCAAAGAAATGGTGGTATTTTATGAGGGATGTCGGGTCCTGTCCATGGTCTTACAAAATAACTCACAAAAGAAAAAAAACCCCAAGGGATGCTAAAATAACATTGGAAAGTATTAATAATGAAAGTGAAAAATAAATGAAAGATAGTGGTCTTGTGAGGAATATCAGGGCCTATCCGTAGTCTTATAAATCAACTCATAAAATAAAAACCCAAGGGGTGCAAAAAATAAGAGAAAATACAATAAGATAAAAAAGACTATGGTACATCAAGAAACCAAAAGACCAAAAGGGAGGACTAAATATTTGTGACAAAGAGGGAACTATGTTATAGAGGGAGAGTCCTATGCTTAAGTAACCTTTAAAAACTATTGATAGATATAGATAAAAAACATGAAAATAAGGAAAGGTTAAGGCAAAGTATTTTTAATAAATTGAGCATTGGTGGGTTCTTTGAGAACATGGCCTTCATTGGTTTGAAGATTATAAGTTCTTGGACCAATAATATCTTTAACTAAATATGGTCCCCAAAATTTTTGGGCATATTTACCTTATTTATCATGGGTGTAATCTAATTTAAGGAAAAGATGACCAACATTGAAAGTGCAGATTTTAACATATTTGTTATGTTGTCGGATGATGTGAGCCTTGTATTGGGGGTTATGTTTCAAGGTAGAAAGATTAAATTCATCAAGAATATTAAGGGAATGAATGTGAGATTAACATAGTTATTAATTGATGATAATATAATGAATATATATATGAAGAGAGGGAAGCTCAACTTCTAAAGGAAAAATTGACTCAAAACCATAGACTAAAGAAAATGGAGTTGCCCCACTAGCAATGCATATGCTAGTTTAATAAGCCCAAAGTGTAGGGTAAAGATGAATATGTTGATCCATATAGGTTTCATGAATTGTATTATAGAGAATTTTATTAATAATTTTATTGGTAACCTTAACTTGACCATTTCATTGTGGGTGATAAGGTGTGGAAAATTTGTGATTGATTTTGAATCGGTTGTAAAGTTGTTTAACATGTTTATTTTTGAAATTACCACCATTATCAAAAATTATAATATGAGGAATGAAAAAGTGGAAAGTAATATGGTTAAGAATAAATTTTTAAATGGTAGGACCAATTATGTTAATGAGGGGCTTGGCTTCTACCCACTTGGTAAAATATTTACTAGTAGTGATGATAAAGACATGCCCATTTTGGTAGTGAGGAAGTTTACCAATGAGATCGAATCCCCATGTGAAAATGGCCATAGAGACTTTATAGTTTAAATTTTAATAGGCATTGAATGCCAATGAAGCATATTAAATTGCATCCTTTTTAATAGTAGGCTAAAAGTAACCCATATGTAGGCATTTGTGTGTTATAGTATGTTTGCTATAATGACCACCATAAATTGCCTCATATGCTTGTTCAAGAAGAGAAGGGACCTCATCTTGAATTAAATTATAGAGTAAGGTACCTTTAAAATTACAATAATAAAGGATGTTATGTCAAAATATATACTTGAAATCTTGTTTGTAAATATGTGTCTTTTCATGAGAGTCTAAATTAGGAGGATAAGTTTGGTGTTCCAAGAATTGAATGATGTCTTTATACCAAGGGCTTTGTCTAATGGTAAAAACCTTAATATGATAGATAAGTGTATCTTGTGGTTGATTCGAAGATGAATATTTTATTATTTGTATAAGAAAATAAGGATTGGAAAGAACTTGATGTGGATGAATTATAGAAGCTGAAGAGGCAAGAGAATTAGTAATGGTATTTTGATCTCTATGAATAGGCTCAATAGCGAAAGAGATAAAATCCTTAGCAAGAGTAGCTGTAATTTTATAATAGGCAATAAGGTTATCAATTTTACATTGATAGTCACCATTAAGTTGATGACAAATAAGTTGAGAATCACCTAAAGCATGAAGGTATTGAATGTCTAAATCAAGAGCAACTCTCATGCCTAAGATAAGATCTTCGTACTTGACCATATTTTTGGTGACATCAAAGGTGAAATTAAAATCTAAAGGAATGATTTTACTAAGAGGACTTGTGAGAATGAAATGTACCCCAGCTCCTTGAAGGCATTTAGAACCATCAAAGTGAAGTGTCTAATTATCTTCATGAAAGTCAACATTGATTTCAGGGAGATCCTCAATAACTACCTTTGGTTTGGTAGTATTAGAGGGAGTGAAAATTATTTAATTTGATTGGCTTCAAGATCAGTATTAAATTTATGAAAATAATCTTTAAGAGATATAAATTGATTAATACCTTCAATTTAAAGGATATTGTCATCTAGAAAGGTACTCTTGAAGGGAAGAAGTGGCTAGAATGGGAGCTACAACAAGTTAGTCATCTATGACTTGTCCTTTAACAACATTTTGAGTGATAATGTGGATATTGAATTCCATAAAGAGGACCATCCATTTTAAAATTATATCTCTAGGAAGAAAGGCTTTGGAGAATAAATGATGAAGGGGGTCATAATGAACAATGACATAAGTAGTTTTGTAAAGCATATAGTTACACAGATTTTCAATTGGAAAATAGATATCAAGGCAATCACACTAAATTTTGGTATAATGTGTTTCATAATCGATGAAGACTCAGTTAATATAATAGATAACATACTCTCTTCCTATATCATCTTGTTGGCAAAGCATTGACCCAACTAAAATAGGTGTGGAAGAAGTATATAAAATCAAAGGTTTATCATCAAAAGGAGGATGAAGTGTAGGTGGATGAAGAAAAGACTCTTTCATGTTATCAAAGGATTTTTGACATGGATCCATCCATTATAAAGTAGTACGTTTCTTGAGAAGGGAATTTATAGAGTGAATTTGACATGCCAATTCAGAGATGAAGCATCTAATTGCCCCAAGCTTGCCTAAATAAGTACAAATGTTGGGAATAGAATGAGGAATGGCCATATTGATGATAACACTAATTTTGGTAGGATCAACATAAATATCATGGAGAGAGACTAAGAATCCTAAATTTTTTATAGATGTGACTCCAAAGACACATTTTCAAGGATTAAGTCTAAATTTATAATTAAGGAGATGGTCAAAGATGATAACAAGATTAGAGAGATGATTTTTATGTTGTTTGGATTTAGTAATGAGATCATCCACATAGGTTTAAACAATTTTATGAATGAGATCAAGAAATATGTGAGTCATTGTACATTGGTAAGTGGATCCAACATTCTTGAGACGAAAGGGAATTTTGACATACCAATAGGTGCCCCATTCTATGGTGAAAGTAGTCTTATTTTGGTCTTTAGGAGTGATATGAATTTGATTGTATCCCATGAAACCATTCATAAGAGATAACATTTCATAACCATCCATGAAATTTATGATGGAATATATAGAAGGTAAGGGTAAGTTATATTTGGGACAAGCAAGATTAAGGTTACAAAAATCAATACAAATGTGAAATGGTGACTTTCTTTTGAATAGGAATAATGTTGGCAACCCATTTAGAATAATCCACTGATTTAATAACTTTAACATTAAGTAATTTGATTATTTACTTATGACATAAGGCTGAAAATTTAGGTGGAAATTTTTATTTATTTTGATGCACAAGCTTGGCATTAAGATAAGTAATGATATTATATACCACAATTCCAGGGTCAATGCTAGGCATGTCCTCATAGGACCAAGTGAAAGCTTCATGATATTTGTCAAAGAATAAGTTAAAATTATCATGTTCAATAGGTGAAAGCTCTTGAGAAACTATAATTGGTTGAGGAAAAGATGGGGTACCATATTCAATGTGAGTGGTTTCTTCAATAATCACAGCATTACCATCTTGAAATTATTATGGTACATTAATCAAGGCTGAAATTGGATTTGTTTTAGGATCAATGCTAGCAATGAAGTTGTTAAATCAATGATTTTTAGTTTTAAAATTTCCAATTTTATGATGCTATCAAGGTAGTTGAGGTTCTCGAGCATGAAGTAACTCAATAATAGCTTCATCATTAGGCAAGGTAGGAAAAAGACTATAATATTTGACATTTAGTTCAAGATCAAGAATTTGATTGCCATGTATATCATACTTATAATGAATCTGATAGACATTGGTTGCCTTGGTATCTAGTTTAATTTTAGGAGAAAAAGAAGTAGATTGAATAGAAGAGATTGGTATATCAGTGGATTCAATAATGGGAGAAGGATTGGATGTAATGATTGGAATCAAAGGTGTAGGAGCTTTTAGAGATTTATAATTCATAATTTTTTCTACCACCCAAGGAGTATTAATAAGAGGAGGATTGATAAGAGCTAAATGACCCTCAAGATCTAAGGTATGATCCATATAAATGATATGCACATATTGATTAAAAGCATGGATTTGGGATAATGTTTTCTAGTAATGCTAGACATCCAAGTCTCTATATTGAGCTTGGTCCATGATATAGTTGTCATCATATGTTGGATAAATCATACAAGCTTAAAAATTAGGGGGAGTTTCAGAAGGTAAAATCCTAATATTGTTAAATCTATGAGGAGACATGATGAGAGGATCTTGAAATAATTTAGCCACTATGAAATCATTGCAAGTGAAGGCATATTTTGGTAAAGAAGGATCCTAAGCATTACATAGAGGGTAAAGTTAGTAATCTCATCAATAAGAATAATAGTATGGTCTCTTGGTAATAGAGAGGGAGGAAGCCATTTCAAAATATATAGAGGTAACTTGGTAGTATTGCAAGTATGTTTCAATTCATTGGGCTCATCATCATTGAAATATACAAGAGTAACTTGTAGATCAAGACTTATGTTGATGAGCTCAGGTAAAGGAGCATTTTTAATTTTGTGATTTGTAGGAATATGGTACTGAGGTTTAGGATTAGGAAGCTAGATACTCCATGGCTTGGGATCAGCTTCATGCTTGTACAATTTTCCATTATGTAAGAGTTTAATACATTGACTACCAAAAGAATAAATGGCTCTCATTTGATGTGTCCATGGATAACCAAGAAGGATATTATAATATAAAGGAAGATCAAGGAACATAAGATTGGTTCAAATGATCTTAGGACCTATTATTAAGGGAAGCCAAATACAACCAACTGGATTTGATTTGTCTTATCAAAACCATGACAAGTAAGATGAGTTTTCTTGAGATGATCCTTGTTATAACCAAGTTGTTGTATAAGCCACAAGGATGTCATATAAATATCATGGCCTTCATCATCTAATAATTTTTGGATAAGAGTGGTATTAATGGATATTTTAATAAAGAGTGGTGGATAATCAGTACAACAAAGAATTTCATTGTTAATCATGTCCTCTTCAAGAAACTCAATAGAAGGCTTGGAAGGACATGAGGTTTCAATGGTATTGACATTAGTAGGTTGAGAATCAATATAAGATGGTTCTTCATCGATGGAGGATGGATATTAAATTTCTTGAAGTTATTGCACAAATAATTTATGATGATAGGATAAAGTATGAACCAACTCCATAAGAGTAATTTTACAAGGCATAAAGTTGAGTTCTTCAAGAAACTTCTAATGAGATTTATAATAACTAACACAATTTTTAGAAGGTAAATTATTCTTAGAAGGTATATATGTGGTTAGAGGACTGAAAGGAGGAGGATGTTACTCAAGTGATTCTAAATCAACATTAGAGGTGGTAGTATCTTTAAGAAGTTGTTGTTATAAAGATGGATTTTTAGGTTTTGTAATAGGATCTTTTTGAGCTTGTTTATGATGATAATTGACCTTGGTAGTGTTTACATATTGAGAGTTGTTATAATATTTATAATAATTAGCATTGATGGCATAAACATCCTTGACATTTTCTTGATTATTAGAAGAATATTTTTTGTTATTAGAGGTAGAAGCTTTGAATGTTTGTAATTTTTGGGAAGTAATAATGTATTCTTAATGATGAATATTGATCATAACTTCATGATTAAATGAATCACCAAGCATATAAGAAATGGAAAATTTATTGAGTCCTCTACAAGATTCATGAGAATTCCAAATGTTAGCATGGAACTATCAAAATAGATTAGGGTCATACCACTTAGGAGGATTATTGGGATAAATGAAAGGTTTTGATGATGGTAAAAATTATTTCATTTACTGAATTGAAAGAGGGGTTTGACAAGGTGAAGGAATATAAATTTTGGCAACCCATTTTTTGGTTTATACAATGTTACTAGTGATAGAATTAAATATCTATAACTATCCTTTAAGGAATTTAGGATTATGTTTGAATTTATTTATAATAATGTATTGGTGCTTAGCTTAGTCAAGAGCTTCATTAAGTGTTTGGAGAGCAAAGGTTTGGATCTTATATTGGAGAGTGGGATTTAAAGAAGTGATAAATATTTTGAATAAGTTATCATTAGTCATGTTATGATCAACTTTATGAGCTAAAATTTCTATCTTTTGATAAATTCATGAGTTGATTCAGTGGGAGATTGTTTAGAATTTATGAAATGGCTAAGAATTTTTTTGAGAAGATCATTATGTTGAAACTCTTTAACCAAAGTAATAACCAAATATTCAAGTTACCAAATAGAATGTTGGGGAAGTTTATTATACCATTCTAGTATATCATTATTTGACTACGAGTTTAGTAGTGGTGAATGTATTATTTTGGATCCACTCTATGTAAAGGTTGCTAAAGGATTTAAGAAATGAGGTAGGGTCTTTAGTCCCATCATATTTGATAGTTGGAAAAATGTTACCAATATCAATGGAAATAATGAAGAGGCATAAAGGATCATTTTTAATGGTTTGAAGCATCTTGTTATTCATTATGGGTTGAGGAATAACATTACTTGAGGCATCCCTAAGAGGTGGAGGAATATAATTAAGATTAGCTTGATGATGAATAGTTGGAGGTTGATTAGCCACATTGATTAAGTGTTTTTGAGGTTTCATCATTTGGTTGGTATTATAATTTTCCATAATGTTCATTTATTGAATGACTTGGGATAAAATTTGGGTGTATAAAGAGGTGGGTTGGTGTTTATAACAACACTCCCCAAACTGGTATTAGGGAGAGGATTGCTAGAAGAAGGATTACTAGTGGGATTGTTAAGTAAACTTTTATCAATCAATCCCACATTAGTTTGAATATTTTCAAACATTTCTTAGTAAGTATAGAAAGGATAAGATCCATCAACTTCATCTTGAGCTATTATTTTCACCATGTTATATTTTATAGATGGAAGAGAAGAGGTTCCCCAAGAGTGATGGTGATCTTGGGAAGAAAAGAGACGAATAAATGAACATCTTATATAGTATCTAAATAGATTCAAGGTATCCAAGAAGATTTTGATAGGATATTTCATTATAATGGAAGAGAGATGAACATAATTCAAAATTTGAAGGATAAGGAATTAGATTGACAAATAGGAAAAAAAGATAATACAAGGTTGACTAGGTCGATCCAATACAAATAAAAGGCCTATAAACTATACAAGGTCGACTAGGTCAATCTAGTATAGTGAAAAAATGTAGGAAAAAGATGTAAAAGGAGATACAAACTATACAAGGTCAACTAGGTAGATCTAGTATAGTGAATAAGGGATTGAAAAAAATATAGGGTCAACTAGGTCGATCCAGTACAACAAACAGGGAGAAAGAGAAAGATGGTAACTAATTATGATTTGAGACAAGATAATTTATATAGATAATATAAGAAATAAAGAGATAAAAGAAATAAATAGTCAATTAGATCAACATTGGTCAATCCAATTGAGTCACATAAAACAAAAACTTTCACTAACATTAGATAATGCAAGTTTTTACACACACAATTGAGCAAAGAGAAAGCAATTAACTTAAAAAGTAAAGAGCTAACTAATTGGTCAACCTAATTGTTAATTAGATTATTAATAAATAATATTAATGTGATTGGAAGTTGATTTTAAGGTATTATGTAGTAACCTATTTATGGTTTCAAGTAGTTTGGGCTGAAAGGGACTATATTGGCAATGATACAGGCTTGGTATTGGGGCCTAACCCCTCACTTCACACATCACAAAAATAAGGGTTTCAGGTGCTTATCTAGAATATACCATTAAACATGTTTTATAATTGAACAAAGCATCAATTCAACCTCCCCCTTGGTGATGAAATCCAAGTAGGTTGGCCTAGGGTAGAAAAAATGTTAAAGTTCTTGTTTATGTTTTTATGATTTGGTCATGTGTGCATAAAATAGAAATAGTAAAATTAAGTGATTAATTAAAAATCTAACTAGTTAGACTATGTACTATTCTAAGCATGTAAGCAATAGGAAAATAAAGGTGTGAACTAATTACTAATAGATATGAGGTTAATTATAATTGTAAATAAGGTATAGTGTTAACACTATATTTAAAAAATATAGAATAGGGTCGATAAGGTCAAACCTACACTGTGGAAGCAAAGTCTAAAAATGAACTAGGTTGGTAATGTCAATCTAGTTATTTTAGATCGTACATAGAACATAGAACTAGGTTGGAAATGTTAATCCACTCAACTATGTAAGGGTAATTTTTAAGACTAAAAACTATTAAAGGAAAGATATAAAATAAAGAAACAAATATGTAGAAAGGAACCTCAATGGATCAAAGATGTAATGAAAGAAGATTATTGATGAATAACCTTGAACTATGCTTGAGAAACATGCAAATTGGGTTGATAGAATTGATCAAGCTATATAGGACCCTATTAAAAAAGTGTTAAAACTATAAGGGGTCAATTGGGTAAACCTAGTAGGTTAAACTAGGTGTTTGAAAGGTTGGAAAACTATACTAGGTTGACTAGGTTGATGTAGTTGCCTATTCCTAGCAACTTGTGCACAAATAAAAATAGCTAAGTTGATAGAATAGATTCAATATGTAAAAATATATAATAAAAATGATGATCAAAAGAATCACTAAAAGAATGAAAAAGTGAAATAAATCTTGCAAGGGTTCATTTTATGTTGAGTTCACCAGAATGTATGCAATAAAAAATGCATCATGTCTATAAATCAATCCTCGCGTAGAGAAAATAGGGCATACCTACACTTGTGATTAGGGATACACTTGTTAAGTGGGAGCATGACCAATATGGGGATATATTAGACCCGATTAGGGGATCAATTGTCACAAACATCATGCTAGGAAGGGTTCCAAATATTATAGTCTAACACAATCACATAACAACCCTAATGGAGTCCTAAGGTTTAAAACATTCAATTTGTTCTAATGACAAGAAAGAAAAATCTAATCTAGTGCACACCATAGCTTTTAAGACAAATTGAGGGTGAGAAATAATATAACAAACATGTATATGGAACCTCAATTAAATTAAGTATGAGTAACACCCTAATACATAAAATATGAAAGATAATATTATTTGATCCAACACTTATGCTACTTCTATCTACTAAAAGAGAGGAGAATAAAGTTAGAATATACTTACCTGAATGGGAACCCATTGAGATTCAATATATCCCTTGGCCAAAGGGGCTTCACAAGAGGTTATTTTGGCTTATAAGGATCACTAAGAAAGGCCAAAGCATCCAAGACTTATCCACAAGACTATATTCTCCAAATAAGAAACCTAAGCTAAGTCTCCTCAAACAGAATGATGGAAGAGTAGATTGTGAAGAAGCACAAGAAAATAGTAACTCCTGACTTCACATATAAATAATGATTGAAATGATCTTATATATATATATATATATATATATATATATATATATATATATATATATATATATATATATATATAAATATATGTATGTATGTATGTATGTATATATGTAGATCTTACCCTAAATCCTTCTAAGAACACTAGCTGTAAAGGGTCAACCTAGTTGACCTAGTGTGTATTTGAGGATAATTTACTAAGTCTAAGCTAGGTCATCCAAATGGATAACAAGCTAAGAAAGTAATGAATACCCCTACACTATACTGGGTCAACTCAGTTGACATAGTCCAACTGACTATCCAAAAGGAGTTTAAGATAAGAAAAGGAGGAATGGAAAGAGGAAAAGATTGGAGGAATACTCAAGGGAGGATAAGTATCTTAGGGAATGGTTTTCGGATCAATTTGTTTTGTTAATAATTTTTAAATAAGGGAAAATAATCCTAAGTAATAAAGGTCTGCCCACCCCTTTCTTGATGTACCCATTAGGGTGTGCACTCATAAAGATTGAGTCTCGATAGGTTCATGCAAGATGTAAAGTGTCAGTATGTGATAAAATTTAAAAATATTATGTGTATACAATGCCTAATGTCTTTTTTGGTGATCCATCTAGTTTCAATACTCCTTTAGTATTTGGTTCATAGACAAGACCAAGCTTTTTTTCAATTTACTTAGGCATGACAATGCTACTAGCTCTACTATCTATTGGATAATAGATTTTAATTTATCTAAAAATGATTTATTTTGACTCCATACCCTTCTTCTTTCAAGAACAAATAAGTTAAACAATAAATGGGTGAATTATTAAGACTAGTTCCCCTCTGAATTAAGGTATAATTCCCTTTAAGATTTTCAATGAATTCAAATATTTAGATACACTTTCAACTAGAAAGTGTTTTAAAGTTAAACTAACATCCATACATAATCATGTTATGAATGAAATATTTTATAATAGAAATGGATAATAGAATACATATATTCTATTTTCAATAATGATTAAATAGATAAACATATATATAGCTGAACCAGTAAAGGATAAAACACATACAATGAATTGTCTAATGGAAGAGTAATTACTATATAAAAGAAGATTTCACACAAAAAACCTAATTTCAAATAATCAAACACACCGATCTAAGTATTCAACACTTAATTCTCCTTTTCATTCACAAATGAAAAATGTTTCAGACAAACATCACATATATTGTCAACAATAGTGGTCCAGTTCTAAAATTTCTTAATTCCTTTTTTTATCACCCTTTATTTTACAGTTATATATATATATATATATATATATATATATATATATATAGTCTCCATAACTAACCCACCTATATAACTAAACCAAAGTTAAAGTAACTCTGACCCATACAGGATTTAGTTTTTACAAATTCAATAAAGATCAAGTTTTGAATAGAAAATCAATTGAATAAAAGAAAGTATGAAAGTAGCATCATTACTAAGGTGATGGTCTAGGATCTCTACATTTTATGTGTTTGGTTGGGTAGATATGTTGAGCTTTCCACTCCTGAAATACTGTAACAAACTCCTAAATTTTCATAAGATTAGGAATGCTGACGTGTTTTATCCTTCCTTTCTAGATGTTTTCTTCCCTCTAGATTTTCCCCATATTTTCTGTGTACTCTAGGAGAGTGTCGATGCAGTGAAAAATAAGTGAATCTACCTTTGAAATCTAAGAAAAATATTTAGTTGATAATTTGTCACTTTCTTTAATGATGTTGATCCTTTCTCTAAAGGATTAAATCACAATATTGATGTATTTTTCTAGTTTTCCATCATCTTTTATGTATTTGATATCAATAATCTGTAGATTATGTTGTAATGAATAAATAAATTTAGTTATTTTCTTGATCATTTTTGTGATTTCCATTCATCGTTGTCAGGATACTAAATTTATCCATTCAATATTTTTATTACTTACATATAATACATCTTCATCTAGACTTGTCAAGTTATTCTCTGACAAAAAATTTGTTATTCCATAATTTTGCACTTCATCAATATGGTTCATTATGCTCATCCATTTCCCTTCATTTTTTACCACAAGGCATTTTGTGTCTTTAAATCTTCAACAATAATTGTGTTTAGATCATACACATTCTTTAATTTATGAATGTATTTCATACCTTTCTAGATGATGCTATCCAACTAATTATCAAATGTCTTGGTAACCATTTTGCCTCTGTGTATCTGGTCCAACATCCTTTGATTGACAAGTGATTGCTTATAAAAAGATAGGGGCAGTTGGGTGATCAGTTATGGATCTGGACTATGAATGGTGTCAATGTACTCTGCCATTGACTACACATTTTTTTTAATTCCATTTTATCTTTTTCATCCTTCTAGGTTCTGTTGACTATCCTTTTAGTGGATGCTTCAAGATTATGCACATCTGTGGCACATGATGCAATCCTAAAATCTACCTTTTCAATTATAAAATCCTAAACTATAGGATCTTGAACTTTTTCATGTTCTTGGCCTAACTATTTCTATATTCTAGTTCCCTGTATTAGGATTGACATCTACACTAGATGTTGTTTTTAACTTTTTGGATTTAGGAGTTTCCCCTAAACATTTACTCACCATATCCTCTAAGGGTAATTAAAATGGAACTATTTTCCTTTTATTGTTGATTGAAATTTATAGCCATTTAGGCGTAGGTGCCAAGGCTTCTTTATCAAGATTTGGTTGATTAGAAGGCATGTTTGAAATAATCATTAGTTTGGTAGAATCAGAAGCAACACTATCTATTGATTGTTACTAGCCTCCTCAGCTATTGGTGAATCATATTCTTTATTACCTTTGGATTATCCTAAGTCTGATTCAGAATTCAAATCTATAATTAATGTTTTAGAAATTTGACTATTTCTCTTGCTTATTATCCTTGATCTAGTGGCATGAGGAGGCAGAGTAGTTATAAGGTCCTTCTCAAATTATTTGATGATAGGATCCCTTCCAATTTTTGACTTGGAAGTACCTACATCATAGATAGCAATAAGCTAGTTAGAGGAGCTTATTATAAATGGTGATTTAATTATTGATGTACATTGTTGGGAAGCTATGTTTTGAGCTCCCCCCAATTTTTTATCTCTCAACCATTTCTCAATTCTCTTTATCACTGGGAGGGTCTTAACCTCAATTCTATCTTCTTTATTTTTCTCCCAATCAATTTATTGAATAGGGGATTATTTTATTTACTCAAATTATGGACCAGTCACCTATTCATCATTGTCAAAAATTCTAGAAATGTCCATATTTAAATTGAGAATAATAATTTTACATAAGGAGAACCTAGACCATAGTCTTCTTCTAACTTCAAATTCATCTGAACAATCCTCCCAATAATCCTATAATTGAGGAAAATGTAAAAACCCTATTCCAAGATCCATGTTATCTTTGACAAAACCTTTGTTATCAAATTGTGATCTAGTTGTGAAGTATTGAAAATTGAATTTCTTAAGATCTAATTCTAGATTCAAAGCATCAGAGACTGACTTGCATGAATAAAATCCAAGTTCAATAGGAAAAGATATACCAAATTTCTTTTTCATTAGAATTTTTTTATCTACATATGCTAATTGTTTGTAGACTTCTGTTAACACAAATTGGTCAAAAATATTCCTCGATAACCTCAAAGGTTCACCATCAATACCCCCAACTCTGATATAAGTGAACTTCAAAAACTGAGTAAAGAAACTACCATAAATATTGATTATTTGCATAGCTTCATTAGACAACCTTTTATTGATGTTGTTTGATAATTCAAAAGTCATTCTCCCAGTAAAAACATCATTGACCCTCCTATAATTTTCATAGCAATTATGTATTTGTAACTGTGAGTAATAATTATAATTTTTTCTATCTTCAGCCAAGGGCACATGAGGTAATCCTACCCATTGTCTTGTAGATGCCAGGAAATAGAAGAGGTATGAAGACATATAAAACTCTTTATTTCCCAAACAATTACTTAAACCTAGATGCAAAAATTTTGCTACAATTTTTAGCTAATCCAAATATCACTCTCCTTAGAGGATCACCTGTATGAAGAAGTACATCTAGTCTTCCCAATAATATGCATGAGCATTGCCTTTTAGTCTGTGCAGTACTACTAAAATATCATGTACTTTTGGAATCATATGATTTCTTGTTAATGGTGTGGGCAGTCTTGAGATCCCTTTTTGGAATTTCAAAAGCCAATTCTTAGAAATCACACTCTTGTAAATTACTTTCTTTAATGAAAAATAACCATATGAAGAAGTAATATTGAGGTCAAAGTATGGTTTCTTGGGAGGAATTCTCATTACAAACATTAGGGTTTATCTATTAATATGTAGTAAAACATTGCCATTTATAGTCCTGATGCACCTATTTTGAGGTTCATATCTATTCATGCATTCAATGACTAATTCAGGGCATTGGACAACCATGAGAAGGGCCACAGCTTCAACCAAGCCACTTTCTACTATCTTCTGCATCATAGGATTTGACACAGGATTTCTAGCCTTTTCCTTAAAATCTTCCAAGTCATATTGGACCAAAGAAGTGTCCCCAATTTTAGGAGGAGAACATATGAGACTAGGACCATGTTCATAATCAAGACATGCAAATTTCATGGTTATAGATTAGAGGATATAATGAAAAGAAAATGTTTTGAACTCCTTAAATAATGTCATAAACTCAAAAGGATCCTTCTTTCTAACCAAGTAAAGGAAATATCTTATAGTAAGAGTAAAACTCACCTTTAAATTTATCTAAAATCACTAAAAATTTGAGCAATCAATTATCTTATATCACCTATGTTGTTCTCCTTTGTATCATGTAGTATGCTCATTTGCTAAATTTGAATTTTTCTCTCTTGATATAGATATTAACTAGATCAAATAATTAAACCAAATCAATATGTGCTAAACATTCTTGATAAGAAACACATTCTAACATATGCAATAATGGCAAGAATTTTTTTGTGTGTGATTTTGATGAGTAATGATTATCTGTAACCTCATGAAAATTCAAAATTTTCCACTTTATAGTGAGTTTCATATATATTCTCCTCTAAATCTTCTACTAATTTTAACTTAGAGAAAGCCTCAAGGCAAGATGAAAGTATAGTCATTGAACCATTGAGCTTTTGAAAATGTGGTTCAATTTTGAGGTTCAAAGATATGAGGTGAATTACACAAACTGACCAATGGTCATATGATCTTTCCAAAAACTTTAGACTTTGAAACATTGAACTCTTAAACTCCACTATGTAGGTTCAAGTGATAGGTTTAAGCGACAGGTTCAATGATACATTAATTTATACAAGGGAATTGAGTGAACCTGACTCTTTACAAAACATCAAGTATTGAATTCTTGAACTTTTAAACTCTTGAACCATTGAGATTTTGAACTCCAAAAAAGGTTTCAAGTTCAACCGAAAGGTTCAAAATCATAATTGAAATACATAAAGGGACAAATAGTTTTCTTTGAGAAATATTGAACCATTGAACCTATTAAACCATTAAACTCTAATAAAAGTTCAAGCTCAAAGGTTTAATTATTTTAAGAATTTACACACAATAGGAGATAAGCGGGTAACTTCTTTTATGGCAAAATTTATGAAAATTTTAATAAGGGTGACTCAAAAGATAACATTGGCTCTGACTGGGGACTGTATTTTATGACAAAATGTAGAGAACTTAGAAACTCTAGTTACATAGACTGAAACATATCAACGAAAGAAAAGGAGAAATATAAACTAAAAATAGGAAAGGAAAACACAAAACATGACAACAAAGGAAAGGCTATGTAAAAAATAGGGGACACCTATTTCATAGTCAATACAACTTAAGATCATGTCCATTATAGGACAAGGGTAAAAGAGCTCCATCTAGATATTCCAATTTATAAGAATTAGGACCAAGTACCTGATGAATTTTGAAAGGTCCTTTCCAAAGTGAATCAAATTTGCCATGTGCTCCTTTAGGTTCTCTCCTTCTATCACATAGCAATACTTCATCTCCTTCCATGAAATTTCTAGGTCTAGTTTTCTAATAAAAAATGTTTTTAACCCTGGTTTAATGAGAAATAATCTAATCAACTAGTTCATTCCTCTCCTCCTCAATTTTAGTAAAGTACATAACTCTTTTCTCTAAAGAATCTTGAAATAACTGATCTTCAATAACATTTTATAATTTATCTATAGATAATTCCAGAGGTAATGATAACTATGTTCCTATCCCATAAACCAGCTCAAAAGGTGCCATTCTTATTTCTCTTGTTGAGGTTACCCTATCATCCCAAAGTGCTTTATATAGTTTCTTATGCCAATCTCTAGGGTTATCACTCACCAATTTCTTCATGATGGATATCAAATTTTTATTACTAGACTCTACTTGTCCATTCCCTTGAGGGTAATAATCTGATTAATGAGAAAGAGAGATATTATGTTCATAGCAAAATGAACTTCCATTGAATAAAAATTTGTAGTGTTATTTACCAAAATCTTCTCAAGGATACCAAAATGTACCAGTATATTTTCTTTGATAAAATTACATACCACTTCTGAAGTGGTTCTCTTCACAGGGGCTGCTTCAACCCATTTCATAAAAGAATCAATTATTATTAAAATGTGCATATGACCAACACTTGATGGAGGTGAAAGAGGCCCAATGAAGTCTAATCCTCATGGTTTGAAATGTTCTTCAATAATGACATGCCTCAAAGGTAGTGTTTCAAGTTGTGGTCAACCTATAAATAATTTGCATTTTTCATAGTTAGCCACCCATTTATATGTATCTTTGAACATACCTAGCCAATAATAACAATTTCTAAGGATTTTCAAGGATGTGATCGAAGAAGAGAAATTTCCACCACAGGCTTCATTATGAAAAACTTCCAATAGTTTAGATTGTTGTTCCTTATCTACATACCTCAGAAAGGTTCCATCTAATCCCTTTTTGTATAGGATATCACCCCAAATCACATATTTTTCTTATTTCAACTTTAGATTTCTTTTCTCCTTCAAGGATAAGTGATTGGGACAGTCTCCATAAGTAAGATAGTGTGCCACATTTAGGAACCATGGATCTTGTAAGCTCACCAATAAGATAGTAGGAAGTTCTTCTTTTTCTTCTTTACTTCTGGCTATCAATTTTCACAAACCTTGACCTCTAACTAATTTGGTTGGCTTAATCTCTAGGTCGTATTCTTGAATTTTAGCAACCCATGTTGCTCTATTGTTCATCCCAACCTCTTGCTGAGTCAGAATGCTTTTCACAACTAAAATAATAATAAATACAACTAAATAAGAATGAAGTATATAATATCTAAATTATTTAACAACCTTTACTACATCGAAAGCTTATTTCTCAACCAAAGAATATTTAACTTCATTCTTATTGAGAGGAACACTCATAAAGGCTATTGGGGCTTCTACATTTACTTCATTTTCCTATAACAAGATACCAAACATGGTATGTTTTGAAGCATAAAAGTAAATAAAAAAATCTTTTTGGAAATAAGGATTTACCAAAGCAGGTGTTTATGCAATCACCTCTTTAATATCTTTGAATGCTTTCTTCACATCTTCATTCCATCTGATGCTTATTTTTCACTCATCATTCCCATAATATGTTTTTTAATCTTAGAAAAATTAGGAATGAACCTTTTGATAAAATTAATCTAGCTAAAGAAAGACTTCAATCCAGTCTTATTAGAAGGAAGGCTTAGTTTTTGTATTACTCTAACTCTTCTTGGGTCAATTTTGATTCCACTTTTTGAAACTAGGTGTCCTAATAACTTTCCTTCTATAACATAGAAAATTGACTTCTTAGGGTTAAGAGATATCCCATGACTCTAACATCTTTGTAAAATGGTCTCTAGATCCTTCAAATGATCCTCTCTTTTTCTAGAGAAAATAGTTAAACCATCAAGATAAATGAAAATAATTCTATCTTTCAAATATTTAAAGGATGAATCCATCACCCATTAAAAAGTTACACCAGCATTAATCAAACTGAAGGGTATACAGTTATAATCAAAATTTCCTCAAGGTGTAGTGAAATTAGTTTTCTGTTGGTCATCTACAACCACACTTATTTGATTATAACCTGAGAACCCATCTAACATGGACATCATTTCTGACCTAGTAATAGTTTGCAAGATGTGATCCATCATAGTAAGGGATAATTATCTTCTAAACTGGCTTGGTTCAAATTCCTGAAGTCAACATAGATTCTTATTTCTCCATTCTTTTTATGTATTGGAACAATTTTCACCACCCAGGTGGAGTGATGAATTAGATAAATAATCCTATCCTTCAACATCTTGTCAATCTCCTTAAAGATAGCCTCAACAAATTTTGGGTTATAATTTCTTAGCTTCTATCTAAATGTGATTGCATTTGCTTTCAAAGGAATATGATGCTAAAATTATCTATGTCTAAAATATTTAAGGTCATCATATCATTGAGCAAATATATCCTTATACTTAATCAATAGATTAATTAATTCATTTTTCTCCTCTGGTGAACAACATCTACCAATGGAGATCTATTTAGGGTCAATCTCACTTCCAATATTGATTTTTTCATACTCCTCTATTTTGTTAGGATTTTGGATGAGTTTGCCTTTAGTATATTCATCTTGTCTAGTGAACAAATGTTCTAGAGAGACCAATCCTTAAGGGATTTTGTTTCCTTTTAATTAAATTACATCATCTTTTAGATTGATCCCTAGATCAAGATTGAATATTTACATTTTGTTTTAGAACCTTCAAAATAAGTCCCCAAGAATATATTAGCATTCTCCAAAAAAGTTCTAATCTATTTATTACTCTAAAAAACTTGCCAATTTTTAGCATTATCTAGGACATTAGGATGATAGACTAGTTCTATTCTATATGAATCCCTTTTGAAATTGGGGTGTGGGAGAAGAAGAGAAGTTGATACTACTAGAGAATCTACCTGAGTGTTCTAGTCTCTAGGAATTACTTCAATAGAAAAGTCATTAAAAAATTCTATCTCATTCCAAACTCTATTTTTGTAATGTCTTAATCTGTCATTTTTAACTAAAAAAATGCCTCTCACTTGTTTGACAATTAATTCATCATCTCCTCTTGCCTTGAGTATTTTTACACCCTTTCCTTTAGCTTCATTTAACCCAAGCAATAAAGCTTCATATTATATAGTGTTATTAGTGTTTTTAAATTCTACTTTGAAAGAGTAAGGAAAACTTTCACCTTTAGGTGAGATTAACACAATTCCTACTCCTAAACCAATGGTAGCACAACTGCCATCAAATTCCATGGTCCATAGGTCATCTAAATGAAGATACTTTGGGATAGATCATTCCTTAGAATCATCATAAGAGACAAAATAATTACCAAATTGACATTCTTCAAATATAATCTCAGACTTAGGATCATCAAAAGGATATACTGTAAACTTGCATTCAGGTTCAGGTTCTACTTAAATTTCTACTTTTCCACTAGAATTGTAGCTTCTGACCAATCCAATTTAATTTTCCCTCCTAAATCTTTGCAAAAATTCTTGTTCAACAACATCCCATAACTAGAAGGGATATTCACTACCAAGATATTCAACTTCACCCTTTTATCAAGATAGGCTATAAGAGCAACTCATGAATCTTTAATTTGTCTGAGCAAAGAAATATGTTTTCCATCCATGGAATAACATCTACCAAATGTTTTTGTAATGGATAAGCCTAAGGCTTTGGCTACAGAAGAAGGTATTATATTTTCAGAAGCACCTGAGTCTATGATATAATTGTTGAGTTTATGACCATTTATGAATAAAGAAACATAAAATGGGTTAGGCTTCATATCATCCATATAAGGAGTATCATTAGATGAATTGAGGGTCATTATAGAAGTATGAGTGGGTGATTCATGTGGAGAAGTAAATAATTGGGCAATGGAAGACTCAATTTTAATGTTTAATTGACTTTCAGGTTTAACTTGTGTAAGAACATTTTTGACATATTTAACTAATTTATCAAGTTCTTTGGGTTTCAACTTGAGGTATTCAGTAGGGGATGTTTGAATTTTTGTAGACTTACAAAATTCTAAAATATCAAAATAAATCTCACAATCATTTATATGCAACAATTTACTTTCTTGTGTCTTAGCATCAAAATTTTTAGTAAAAGGTTCCTTACCTTTAATGGGCACTTCTTGAGCATTAGAAAACTTTAGATTCTTTTAACTTCTAGTAAGCATAACACATGAAGGATCTTCAAGAATAACCAATATTTCACCCTCTCTTTCTGAATCTAAATAACATTTTAGGAAGTGTATTTCAGAGTCACCAAGTCTTTTAAAGCTCCTTTATTCTTCAGTAATCTCCCCTAAGACATCTTGAGTAGTAGTCATTTGAGTATATCTAAGCATCTCTAGATAAGAATCTCTATCATGATCAGTAGTCAAATGAAAGACACACATGTTATTTCTTCCATGAGGGGCTCAATAGTCAATCTTGTTTGTGTTGATGCAAGTGGTAATGTCTTACCAGCATTTACTTATTGATTTCTCCTACCAATATCTTGATATGGTTGTTGGAATTAAGTACTAGTCTTCAGTAATTGTCTTTTAAGGGCAATCATATCATTGACTAGTCTTTGAACCATAGAGTTTGTAGAGGATGAGGGATGAGAATTAGGTACTTGTAATTCTTTCTTCCATTTTATAGCCATAATAAGATCATCCTCTAACTCAAATACCAATGATTGTGCATCTATTAAATCAATAATTACACCTCTTCTGAGATGAAAACTTATATCAGGAGGCATAGAATTAATAAAGAAGCATTTCTAATTCTTATCAATCAGTCTTTTAAAAGTAGGAATCTTGTACACAATTATATTTCATTTGGATATAAATTCCCTCATGGGTTCATGTATCTCTTTCTTGAGCTGAGTCAATTGAGCAAGAAAGGAATTTTCATCTTCTACGCTTTTGAACCTCTTTTCAAATGTAGTTTTCATATCATTCCAATTTGTGATTAAGGAATAAACTAGATGATAAAACCACTATTCTACAATATCATTAAGATTTTTCATAAAAATCCTTATGGCTACATCTTGATGTTTTATGCCTAACACACCACATGCCACTACAAAGGCACTCAGATGTTCCTCTGGTGATTGTCTTCCATGTCCATTAAATTTGGGTAAATTTTTCCTTGCATTTTTAGGAAAAGGATTTAGGTTGGCCCCTAAATTTAGAGGTCTTATGGATACTCCCCAAGGTTAGGCCATCAGAAGAAAAGTTATGGCAGAAAGAAAGATAGTACTAGAAAGAGTTAAGACTTGACAGACAGAGGATGTAGAGAGTTTATGAGGGCTAAGAGGTCTACTTCTATATTTTCTAATGCAGGTAGGAATATAATGAAAATTTAAGTTTTGCAATGCTTGAAAAGTAGAATCCTCAATTCCTTCTCTTTTCAAAGACCTTGTGTATCTTCTAGAATCTAGCTTGTGATATTATAGTTATTTAATTCACACTTTAGGGGGGTTTAATTCCTTGCTACATTTTCTTCTTGTCTCCTTCTTTCCCTAAGTAACAATAATCTTATATTATCAGCCAATTCTTCTTCTTTTTCTAATATTCTACTTGCTATCCTATAATCATTAGTATTTTGATGAGAATTCCAATCAAGATTATTTAATTGACTAATTATATCTTCTTGTTCATCTTGAAAACCAAGATTAGGTTACAAAACAAGAATTATATTTTTGTGTGGAAGCACAATTTTTGTTCCCCAGAGAAGTCACCAAAAAATGTTGGCTAATAGATTTGTCTTTATCTAAAAATGCTTTATTTTGACTCCATACCCTTTTTATTTCAAGAAAAATTAAGTTAAACAACAAATGGGTGAACTATTAAGACTAGTTCCCCTCTGAATTAAGGTATAACTCCCTTTAAGATTTTCAATGAATTCAAATATTTAGATACACTTTTAACCAAAAAGTGTTTTAAAGGTAAACTAACATCCATACATCATCATGTTATGAATGTGATATTTTATACCAGTAATGGATAATAGAATACATAGATTCTATTTTCAATAATGATTAAATAGATAAACATGTATATAGTTAAACCAGTAAATGATAAAACACATATAATGAATTGTCTAATGGAAGAGTAATTACTATATAAAAGAATATTTCACACATAAAACCTAATTTCAAATACTTAAATGCATAGATCTAAGTATTCAAAAATTAATTCTCCTTTTCATTCACAAATGAAAAATGTTTCAGACAAAAATCACATATTTTGTCAATAATAGTGGTCCAGTTCTGAAATTTCTTAACTCCTTTTTACTTCTTTTCTTCTATCCTCCCTATCACCCTCTCTTTTACAATTAAATATATATATATATATATATATATATATATATATATATATATATATGTATGTATGTATGTATGTATGTATGTATGTATGTATGTATGTATGTATGTATGTATATATATTTGCCACAACTAACCCACCTATAAAACTAAACCATAGTTAAAGTAACTCTAACCCATACGGGATTTAGTTTTTACAAATTCAATAAATATAAATTTTTGAATAGAAAAGCAACTGAATAACTGAATAAAATAAATTATGTAAGTAAAATCATTTCTGAGGTGATAGACTAGGATCTCTATATTTTCCATGTTTGGTTGGGTAGACACATTGAGATTTCCACTCCTAAAATGTTGTAACAAAATCCTAAATTTTAGTAAGATTGGGAATGCTAATGTGTTTTATCCTTGCTTTCTAGATGTTTTCTTCGCTCTAAATTTTCCCCATCTTTTCTATGTGCTCTAGGAGAGTGTCGATGCATTGACAAAGAAGTGAATCTACCTTTGAAATTTGAGAAAAATATTTAGTTTATAAGTTGTCACTTTCTTTAATGATGTTGATCCTTTCCCTAAAGGATTGAATCACAATATTGATGTCTTTTTATGTTTTTCCATCATCTTTTATGTATTTGATATTAATAATCTATAGATTATGCTATAATGACTGAATAAATTTAGTTATTTCC
Organism: Torreya grandis; assembly: GCA_037957365.1. NCBI lineage: Eukaryota > Viridiplantae > Streptophyta > Pinopsida > Cupressales > Taxaceae > Torreya > Torreya grandis. Next base: position 8,810 of record JARHVA010008185.1, on the reverse strand, counting down.
TTGATCATTTTTATGATTTCCATTCATCCTTGTCAAGATACGAAATTTCTCCATTCAATATTTTTCTTAATTACATATAATACATCTTCATCCAGACTTTTCGAGTTCTTCTCTAACAAAAACTTTGTTATTCCATACTTTTGTACTTCATCAATTTGGTTCATCATGTTCATTCATTTTCCTTCATCTTTTTTTCATAAGGCATTTTGTGTCTTCAAATCTTCAATAGTAATTGTGGTTAGATCATACACATTATTTAATTTATGGATGTATTATGTACCTTTTTAGATGATGCTATCTAACCAATTATCAAATACCCTAGTTACCATTTTGTCTCTATGTATCTAGTCCAACATCCTTTGATTGATAAGTGATTTTGGATCAAAAGAAAGGGGTAGTTGGGTGATCGGTTATGGATTTGGACTATGAATGGCATCAATGTACTATACCATTGAACACATAGTCTATTTTAATTTCTTTTTATCTTTTTTATCCTTACAAGTTCAACTGAATATCCTTTTGGTAGATGCTTTAAGGTGATGCACATCTGTAGCACGTGATGCATTCCCAATATCTACCTTTTCAATTGTAAAATATTGAACTATAGAATCTTGAACTTCTTCATTGGTTCTTGGCTTGGCTATTTCTACATTTTAATTCCCTATATTAGGATCGACATCTACTTTGGATGTTGTTTCTAACTTTTTGGATTTAGGATTTTTCCCTAAACATTTACTCACCATATCCTCTAAGGGTAAAGAAAATGGAACTATTTTCCTTTTATTACTAATCAAACTTTCCAACCATTTAGGTATAGACGCTGAGGCTTCCTTATCAAGATTTGGTTGATCAAAAGACACATTTGAAATAATCATCAATTTAGTAGAATCAGAAGCAATCACTGTCTATTGATCTGTACTAGACTCCTCTACCATTGGCAAATCATATTCTTTATTACCTTTGGCTTTTCCTGAGTCTTCTTCAAAATTCAAATCCACAATTACTTTTTCATAAATCTGACTCTTTCTCTTGCTTAGTGTCCTTGATCTAGTGGCACAAGGAGGTAGAGTAGTTATAAGGGCCTTATTAGATTTTTTGATGATAGGATCCCTTCCAGTTTTTGACTTGGAAGTACCTACATCATAGATAGTAATAAGTTGGTTAGAGGAGCTTATTAGAGATGGTGATTCAATTATTGATGTACATTGTTGGGAATCCATGTTTTGAGCTCCCCCCAATTTTTTCTCTCTCAACCATTTATCAGTTCTCCTTGTCACCGGGAGGGTCTTAACCTCAATTTTATCTTCTTCATTTTTCTCCTAGTCAATTTATGGAATAGGTGATTATTTTATTTGCTCAAATTGTAGATCAATCACCTATTCATCATTATTAGAAATTCCAAAAAATGTCCATATTTAAATTGAGGGTAATAATTTTCCCTAAGGAGAACTTGGACCACAATCTTCTTCTAAGTTCAAATTCATCTGAATAATCCTCCCAATAATCCTCTAATTGAGGAATATGTGAGAACCCTATTCCAATATCCAAGTTATCTCTGACAAAACCTTTGCTATCAAATTGTGATCTAGCTGTGAAATATTGAAAATTGAATTTCTTAGGATCTAATTCTAGATTCAAATCATCAAAGACTGAATTGCATGAATAACATCTAAGTTTAATAAGAAATGATATACCAGATTTCTTTTTTTTGGAATTTTTTTATCTACATGTGCCAATTGTCTGCAGACTTCTATTAACACAAATCAGTCAAAAATATACCTTGGTAACCTCAAAGGTTCACCATCAAAACCCCCAACTCTAATATAAGTGAACTTGGAAAAATGAGTGAAGAAACTATAATAAATGTTGATTAGTTGCATAGTTTCATCAGATAACCTTTTATTGATGTTGTTTGATAATTCAAAATTCAATCTCCCAGTAAAAACATCATTAAACCTCTTGTAATTTTTAGAGCAATTATGCATTTGTAACTATGAGTAATAATCATAAATTTTGTTGTCTTCAGCCAAGGGCACATGAGGTAATCCTACCCATTGTATTGTAGATGCCAAGCAATAGAAGAGGTATGAAGACATATAAAACTCTTTATTTCCCAAACAATTACTTAAACCTAGATGCAAACATTCTACTACAATTTCTGCCCAATCCAAATATTACTATCCTTGGAGGATCACCTATATGAATAAGTACATCTAGTCTTCCCAATAATATGCATGACCATTGCCTTTTAGTCTATGTAGTAATACTATAATATTTTATACTTCTAGAATCATATGATTTCTTGTTAATGGTCTAGGCAGTCTTGAACCCCCCTTTTGGAATTTCAAAATCCAATTCCTAGCAATCACACTCTTGTAAATTGCTTTCTTTAATAAAAAATAACCATATGAAGAAGTAATAATGAGGTTAGAATATGGTTTCTTGGGAGGAATTCTCATTATAGACATTAGGGTTTGTCTATTGATATGCAGTAAAACATTGCCATCTATAGTCCTGATGCACGTATTCTAAGGTTCATATCTATTCATGCAATCAAGGACTAATTCAGGGCATTAGATAGCCATGGGAAAGGATTCAACTTCAACCAAGCCACTTTCTACTATCTTCTGCATCATAATATTTGACATAGGATTCCTATCCTTTTTATTAAAATCTTCCAAGTCATATTGGACTAGAGAAGTGCCCCCAATTTTAGGAGGAGAACATATAAGACTAGGACCATGTTCATAATCAAGACATGAAAATTTCATGGTTACAGGTTGGAGGATATAATGAAAATAAAATGTTTTTAACTCCTTAAATAATGTCATAAAATCAAAAGGATCCTTCTTTCCACCCAAGTAAAGGAAACAATTTATAGTAAGAGTAAAACTCACCTTTAAATTTATCTAAAATCACTACAAATTTGAGCAATCAAATATCTTATATCACCTATGCTTTTATCCTATGTATCACATAGTATGCTCATTTGATAAATTTGAATTATTCTCTCTTGATATAGATATTAACCAGATCAAATAATTAAACTGAAACAATATGTGCTAAACATGCTTGGTAAGACATGCATTCTGACATATACATTAATGACAAGCATTTTTTATGCACAATTTTGATGAGTAATGATAATATTTAACCTCATGAAAATTCAAAATTTTCTATTTTATAATGAGTTTGAAATATATTCTCCTCTATATCTTTTACTAATTTTAACTTAGAAAAAGCCTAAGGGCAAGATGAAAGTATAGTCATTGAACCATTGAACCATTGAAATTTTGAAAATGTGGTTCAATTTTAAGGTTAAAAGATACGAGATGAACTACACAAGTTGGACAATAGTCATATTATCTTTCTAGAAACTTTGAAATTTGAAACATTAAACCATTGAACTCCTGAACTCCGCTATGTAGGTTCAAGTGATAGGTTCAATGATACATTAATTTATACAAGGGAACTGAGTGAAAATGAATCTTTATAAAACATTGAGTATTGAATTATTGAATCATTTAACTCTTAAACCATTCAAATTTTAAACTCTGAAAAAGGATTCAAGTTCAATCGAAAGGTTCAAATCATAATTGAAATACACAAAGGGACAAATAGTTCACTTTGAGAAATATTGAACCACTAAACCTATTAAACCATTGAACTTTGAGAAAGGTTCAAGTTCAAAGGTTTAATTATTTTAAAAATTTACACACAAAAGGCGATAAGCAGGTGCACTTATTTTATGGCAAAATTCACAAACAATTGAATAAGGGTGACTCAAAAGGTAACACTATCGACCATACAATTATGAACTAAGTAGTTACTAACTATAATATAAAAATATAAGAGAGGAATTTTACTTGAATTCACCTTAGCTTTCTCCCCTTTTTCCACTTTGTGTACCTACTATACTTGATGTTTCACTAGCTGGTTTGAATTAGTTAGCACAACTCCTTGTTTCTCAACTAGTTCTAGAGACACCTTGAGAGCTAAAAGCTCTTGGATAAGCATATCTTTTTTCCCTAGGATAGAAAGGTAATCCCACATGCTAATGTTGACATTGGATTTCTTTATATCATCTATTATGTTGAATGATGCTCCACTAACCTTTGGTTGCACCTTTTGAACCATTAGTTGTTCATAGACTAGGGTTATTTGAAGGGCATTCCTAGCCTCTACATTCTAATTGTTTTGTGTTATAGGGGCATCAGGTTGACCTTTGATACTTTTAAAACCAACATTAAGAACACTATAATCATTGATTAAATCTTGAGTCTCATTAATATCTCTTTTTTTATCTCTAGTTATAGATGCAACTTGACCATTTAAACTTCTAGTCTCACCACCATGATTGAATGTGACATAATCATCCATTTTCCAATTTACATTACTGGCATGAAGATTCCATTGAACTTGTTGATCCTCTCCTTTGGGTAACAAAAATTTCTCTTGATACTAGTTTGCTTGAAGAGAAAAATCTTCTTGTATCATTTGTGACATAGTAATGTTCTGTGATACCATGACTTGGCCTTTAGAATCATTAAGATTGGATGGCTACCAACTTGAATCATGCATAAAATAATTTTAGGTGGTGTGGGAATAATATATTTTTAACTTTTTGGAATATTAGGGTCAAGAGTTGCATATGATTTAGCTATAATTATGGCTCCTTGTGCTTGGTAGGGTGGTCTACTTTTCCTAAATATTTTATAATGGGTCCTTTGATTTCTGAAGGTTTGATGATTTGTTTGATTTTGTTGTTGATAAGGCATACCTTATTATTTTTGTCTTTTAAGTTGAACTATTTCATTCCCAAAGGATTCTAATAGACCTCTCAGTTCTCTAATCTCACTAACTTGACTAGGAGGAACTGTAACTTGAGCCTTAAAAGATGCAATAGGGGTTAATAATGGAGACTGAGGGGCTTAAAGGGGTGTAAAATATTAAAACTCTAAGAATTCAAGCATTAGAGGCCTAGGAGAAAGATCACTAGCTTGTATCAAGTTATTTTTTACTCTTATGGAAACTTCATTTTCATTTGGCAAAGTATGGCCACCCATGGACTATATCATCACACTAATATCATAATTAAGGGCTCTTAAATAATATAAGAAATCATACTCAGGGGATGGTCTAATCACTACAGATATTCTAGTCTAGGTCTTTTATAATCTAAGGTTGAAATCAGATATAAAATCATGAGGTCTCTTTATGTTAGTCAATTTCTCAACTAATGATAGGTGATCAAATTTATCTTCGAACTATTTGACTAAGGATAAACCTAACTCATCCTAGGTAGCAATGGAATTCAAAGGAAGATTTATATACCACTCCAATGTTTTTCCTTTGAAGGAAGAAACAAGTAGTCTAATAGCCACATTAACTTCAACAACATTGTAAACAAAAAAAAGATTGGCAAAATCCTAGATGTTTTCAATAGAAACTATTTTATGTTTTTCAAAAAATAATAAGATACTGTTAAGGGTAGACACATGAATGTCATCATACAAGGCTATGTTTAATGGACTACCCCTATTGAATGGAATAAATACTTGATTTGTGATGGCCATTTTAGTAGAGGGAATTACACTGCTTAAAACAATAGGATAACCAGGGGATGAATATTGAATTTTGGGATAAGATCTTGTCCTATTAAATCTTGATTTATTATATGATAGAAAATTTATCTCAATGAATTCAATAGGAATACCTTTACTAGCCAACCTTGTAGTAACTTTTGGCATGAGAATGTTGTTTGGATGGTGTTATGAACTCTGTAACTTTAAATATATTTAGCTCTTGATGATGATGGATTTCTTTTTTTGCTATAGGTGATTCTCCTTATCTCCAAATCTCAATTCCACTAGGATAATGGGTCCCACCAGGTATGCTAGAACTATTGGTTATCTAGATTGCACCCTAGCTGAGCAAAGGGGATTGTTTAGGTCCTCTTATTCAAACCTACTCCAACATCAGACTGACCTTTGGCTATGGGTCACCTAATCTTAGGTTAGACCTCTAGATAATGATATATTACTCTTGATTTTATCATATAAACTAGACCTAATACTAACACTTGCTTCGAAAAGAGAGAGATTGACAATAATTCATTAAAGTATGTAAAAAATGAGGTGATGCACCAAATGTTTTGATCCTTCTAATTGTAAAAAACACACTATAAGACATGTTAAAGATTGTATAAGATCACTTCATTCACTCTTTTATTAGTTTCACATAATTATTTCACACAATGACATGGATTAGCTATCAACCTAGAATGGGAAGGAAACTACCCACTTCCACACTAACCAATAAACTATGTATACACTTATAATGACATATGAAAACTATAAAAAAAAATATAAAGGTGAGGAAACTTAGATAGAAGAAAGAAAAGTATATATTCACTTAACCACATCAATGAGTTTATGAGACATACTTTAACTCAACTTGTAAAATGAAAGAATTCAGTATTTATTACATCAAACAGGTGTTACAATGTAAATCTTGGTGGATTCTAGTCATGACAAAAGGAGGGATCCTCTTTAAGGCTTAAAAGCCTATATATATATATAATATAATAGGGTGAGAGATATGGGGAATGATGCCTAAAATAATGGAGAAGGGGTCATTATGATCAATATTTATAATCATTTGGCATTGATTCAGTTATAATGGATCATCATGCTCATATTAGTTCTAGAAAATGGTCATAATAACCATATTAGTCCCCTTCCACATGTTTTTGGTCTACATCAATGCTCCTTATACTTGAAATGGTATAATAAAGACATTTTAAAGTTAAACTCTAGTGTCTAAGCCATTTATAATAGCTAGATCAATATTTTACAATCTCCTTTTGGTATCAATGTCATTACAATATCTTAATCAATCCATTTTGATTTTGGTGGCATCAATTGATCCTTACTAGATTTTTACTAGTTCATCTTTGGCACACAAAAATGAAGGAAATGGGCTATGATCATGTTATTGGATTTTGTGATGAATTAGTTGAAATTGATGTGTTTTCCTCTATGGCATCCCTTTGTAATATTAACTATGGTTTGACCTCAACCAAATTGGCTTCAAATTTTAATTTCAACCATTGATCTTGATCTGAGGTTCTCATATATGCAAACTAGAAGATCTTCATTTTTTGTCAAGATCTTATTGAATATTTAACCTCACACATAATATCAATCTACTTTTTCACAACTTGAACATGCTCTATTGATCTCTCTAATAGTTACCATAATTGAGGCACTTGGCAGCTTCTCACTAGCCTTCAAGATCCATTGAATCTTTAAACTCTCACTCACTATTGATATTGATCTATATAATTTAATGTGATCCATTTATTTTCTCAAGCCCACTAACATTGTTATTAAATGTGTATCATTAGATCTCTACTCACGTACCTAATATCTTTCCATTTTTAACTTCATGTTCATGTTAACCTTCTGACTTGATGCTCACCATTGATCTCTTTAGTATGATTGAACATGCGTCATTGGATATACCTAAACCAAATAACTCTATCAGTCACCAATCACTATTGGATATTTGGTAAGATTGAATTCTGACCATTGATCTTGGATCATTTGAAATTAAATGTCTATTTCACGAAGCTTAAACTTGACATTTCTATCTATGTTTCACTCTGCAAGTCTATCGTTGAAGCTTTATATCTTGAGATAGAAAATACATCAAGACATGAAAATTTTAGAGGATGATATAGGCATAAAAAACCTTATGTATATATAATCCTTTGGCTTCAAGAAGCTTCCTAAGTGAATTTATCAAATGTACAACTAGATTGATCCATTCATTTTTGCATGACATCCTGGTGGTGGCTTGGTTCTTTTAGACTTATGCAAGAACATTCAAGGATAAAAATGACTTTTTGAGACCTATGAAACCTAATTTATGTCCATGAATTCTTGAAAATCTATTAAAACCTAGTATATTTCTTCCCTTACAACTCTAGACCTGTTTCAATACTTATTTCCAAAGATCAACAAATTTCACTTTAAACTTGTTTAAAGTGTTTCAAAATCTTTGTAAATGTTGTGTGATATCTTATTGAATTCCATATGCTTCTTATGACATTGGATCACTTTTAAACCAAGACCCTACTCAGATTCTTAGTTTGAATTATATATATTTTGGTATGTAGGCCAAATTTGGCCAACAGTTGTCAAAAAGGCATGATTCATCATGTTGAAAGTTATGAGAAAATTAATGGGATAGAATGACATTGGTGTATGTTATTAGTTTTTCTATAATAAAAATTAATATAATTTATAAATTCATCAAAGGGTTATCCTTTATGAATGATATTTAAGAAGACAAACATCCCTTAACCCTACCAAAACCCCAAAAAGAGCTTAATGAAAGAGAAACTTGGTCTAAAGGTTTATAATGAACATGAATGACATCTAAATCACTTGGGTGACATCTAAAGATCAAATGGTCACCTATTTGAGCCATTTATTGGCATGTGTGGGCTAAAAAAGTATGGAAAATATTCTAAAAAAATCTTGTTGTAGGTGTATTTACAAGGTTTTGATTTGTGTGGAGCTATCTGGGCCATTTAAAATGGCTTTGTAAGCATAGGTAGATATTTAAGAATATTATGCAAGTCATTATAGTGGTTTCCATGATGATAGGACAAGTTTATAGGCAAGAACCAAACCTAAATCAAAGACCATTTTCTTGTTTGTATGAGAGAGGGTAGGTGTTACAAACCTATTAAAGACCATGAAAAGTTTGAAGTCCTTTAGAACAGTACTGAGAATACTTTT